>KK118648.1:208690-271509 GCA_000611955.2 Stegodyphus mimosarum
ACGGTACTGATGAACATGAAGTCTGTGCTGTGTTAAGTTATTATATTAAGAAAATAACGTAACACAAAAGACGAAAATATAGGTCACGCAAAATATGAAACCCCATTTAACCCTTATAGAGTCATTAGGTTATTTAGAAGCAACAGAGATGAAAAAATAAGCAATACCCTCGCCGGGACTCGAACCACTAACCTCTCGAATACGCGTCGAGCGTACTGACCGCTACTCCACGAAGGCATATTAAGAAGGCGGAATTCTAAGAAGGCGGAATACCTTATACCCTTATCAAGAAAGCCTAGCAACAAATACAAAAATCTACCGTACATTCTAAGACACAAGGACCGAAGTTTTGTGTACGTGTATTTATACAGATCTTTCCAAAATGGAGGCAGGTAAATAATGTACTTGTGATATCCTAACATCTCTTAAAAGTAAAGTAATTCTGAAAGGTCGCTTACAAAATAGAAAATAGTGAATTTCAAGCTGAGCTATCTGCAGTCAAGATGACCCTTATATACTGTAACGCAAATAACATCAAAAATATTAAAATATGCACAAACTGTCTCTCTGCAATACTAGCAATGAAAGGTATAAAACAGCATCTCAATCCGATGTTCGTTTCAAAATATATTGAGCAAAAGCACATGCAGGAATATCAGAAGTGAAGATGCTGACGAAGAGGCAAAATCAGCAATAACTTATAGTGAAGCAAAAATTTTGAATTTGCGTTGGCTGAAATCTCACCTAAATTGGAAACTTAAATATTCTCCTGATTAAAAAATAAGCAACAAAAGCAAAACATGGAATAAAACAAAAACTATTTAATGGATATGCCTGAAATGGATTCAAGAAGTTGGTGTAGTATTATTAGATCACATAGCAAACGACAAGGCAAAGACACAAAAACACATATATTACGACCATTACATCGCGAAAGGCTATATATGTTGGAAGAATGTGCAATGGAAACAAGGCTAATAAAGGATATGACACCTTCTAGTTCAGGGGTTTCCAGTCTTATTATAGTACCGTACCTGCACGTTGTAAACAATTTGATGACGTACCGGTAGACCAAAAATTTTGAAATGAGGAATAAAATAAAACGGAAAACTTTTGTAATAAAGACAAGTAATTTGGAATATTTTTATCGCTAAACATATACATAAATATAATAATCACTTTATCTAACTAGTTGGGAAGGTCTGGTCTGTTTATTATTGACTGAAGAAGTAATGTAGGGCTCAGTGTTTGTCAGTTTAAGGCGAAGATCCGATTTAAAGTCCAGGAGAGATTTATATTTGGTTTTCATCGCAGTCACTGCAGAAAATCGTTTTTCACATAAATATGTGGTCGCAAATGGCATTAAAAATTTTACTGCTTAGCAAGAAACTTCTGAGTATTCTTTACGAATAGATAGCCAAAACGTGAATAATAGATAGCCAAAACGTGAATAACAACAACAAGCTCTGAAATCTTGATCTGAATCCACTGTCACTGCTCACTATTCTCTAAAAACTCTTTTGCAAACTCATCGTCTGGAATCGCCATGGTTGTAAGTGTGAAAGGATTTCGAATCCGATTTTGAGCTGTGAGATCTTCACGAAAATAATTTTGGAAACATTCAAAAACTGATGTGAAATGTTTTCTAATGGCGCTCATCACATCCTCTTTTATTGACGAATTATTTTCTTCGTTAAAGTTGCGGAGGGAAGAAAACATGTTAACATTTTGTTTTTCAGTTTGTTGTTGCATGAATTGCAATTTTCTCTTGAATTAATTTATTTTGTCATACAAGTCTAACACAGAATTGTTATTCCTTACAAACTCAAATTAATTCATATAATCTTGAAAAATTGTCTGAAAGGTATGCTAATCTACACAACCATTACTCAGCAATCAAATTATCTCTGTTCAAATATTTTGAATTGGTCAAAAAGATATAAATTTCATCACGTAACTCCAACAATTGATTGAAGACTTTGCCATGGGACAAACACCGTACTTCGGTGGAAAGTAAAAGTGTGGCATAGGGACTTCCCATTTCACCACATAAAATCGAAGGTAAAACGCGAAATGAGTGCTCAAGATCTGATAAAATTAACCATCTTTACCGACTCATCTAAAGTCTCTTAAATTCGCTGGCATATTTTTTGTGGGCAAAGCTTCACGGTGAATTATGCAGTGCGTAGACTTGCATTTTAGTGCCACTTCTTTAATTTTATTTACTACGCCTGATAATTTTCCAATCATCAAATGAGCACCATCGGTACAAACTGCAAAACATTTGAGCCAACTTATGTGATTTTTAATAAAATAATCATTAATTATTTTAGATATTTATTGCGAAAATGTTTTTGCAGTTAATGGTTTGCAAAATTATAGTGCTTCTTGTATTTCATTGTTGAAATCAAACCGAATATATATAAGAAGTTGTACCAAATTGGAAATATCGGTGCTTTATTTCAGTTGGAGGGAATAAAATTGGCTTGCTTTTATTCTTTGCTTAAAATATCATCAACCTGTGATGCCATCTTATCTATTTAGCCGCTTCACAATATTATTAGATAACGGTACTTTGTCAATTTCTTTAGCAGCTTTCGCTCCAAGGTCAGATGCAACTATATCCTTTGTTGCAGACATCAAAAATGCTTCACCAATTATATGTGGTTTTCCGTACTTAGCTATATGCAAACTAGCTAAATATGATGCTCTCACATAATTAGTGTTTATACTACTAAATTATTTTATAATTGATTTTCGAAAACAAAATTCCGACTATTTTCTTTTAAAAAAATCAAGAGTTTTGCCGATGTTTACTATATAAATGCACTTTCAAAACAGCTGGCTTCAAGTCCCCTTTGATAAGCACTCAAAACAAATGACGCATTGTGGAATAGGTTCAGCTTCAGTTCTGGATTTCATAGCAAACCCATACTTCACATAATCAGGATCATACTTCCTGATCCAAGTTAGCTTCTGTTTCTTTAATTCTGGTTCTTCGTCTTTGCTCAATTCTCGTGATTGATCTTTCTTTGGGTTGAAATTAGAACTTCTAAATTTCTCTAAATATCTGTTTATTGTATCAGGGTGCTGTAAAAATAATAAGTAAGTAAAATGTTACGAAAATGTAAAAGTAGAAACTAAAATATTAAAAAAGTGAACTAAACTATTAAAACGTTTGGATTATTAGTTATTATAAGTCATTTCTTTTCTTTTTTGGAATACAGATTTTTGTTTTAAATGCAAAACTCATTCCCGTACAGGCAGCTGCTTGTCCGCGTACCGGTACAGGTACGCGTATCCAACGTTGGGAACCACTGTTCTAGCCGAAATGCAATCTTGACAACTGCAAGGCAAGCTGGCAGTAGTATTGTTGATCGCTTGTTGTGGCAGCCAATATCTCCCATATATGCTGCACTGGATTCAAATCCCAGACCTAGCAGATCGCAGCAATAATTTAAACTCTCCAGATAACTCCGCCCTATTCGAGCTCTATGCGGACGGGCGTAGTCGTCCATTAATATCGGGTCGACACCCTTTATAACGATAAAAGGACACGTAACAGGGTGTATAATTTCGGTGGTATTTCGGACGGATGGGAAGGAACAACCAGGAATCACTTAGAAGTCGGTGCGGTCATTCGTTGTTATCCTAGCCCATACAAGTAAACCTTCTCTTCTGCAAATGCCTCTTTCGACAATGTTTAGTGCTCCGATAGCGTATCTCTGGCTTGCGCCATACCATCGGAAAGCGTTCTGGATTTTAAATCGAGATTCATCCGTAAAGGATTCGTAGCCCCACTGCTTTGATGTCCAAGTGCAATATTCATGAAGACAATGCAACCCCGCTCTGACATGCAAAAGAGACAAAGAAACACAAACCATGGGCGTCGGGAGTGCATTCCACTTTCATGTAGTCGGCGCAACGCAGTTTGGTAGAATAAAGGTCTTACTGTAACAGCAGAGAGATGCGACGCCAGCTGTCGTGCTGCTGGTGATCCAAGGCGTCTTGCACATCGAAACAAGAAGTAATCATCTGCAGTGCTAATCCTCCGGCGACAGACCTACGTCTTCTACAGATGTTTTAATTCCTTTGTTAACTACTGCCCAGCCTCTTGTTGACATTACCATGCACATTCAGCTCTCTCTTAATAGCGAATTGTCTTGCACCAGTTTGCAACATCCTGACAGCCCTCCAACGTATATTATCGTGCAAATGATGTCTTCGGGTCATTCTTTCCATTTTCACTACCTCGGATTATACGGAATTATCTTGCGAACTGACGCATAGGTTCGGCATACCCTTTTTCAAGGTGTTCTTGTGTGATTACGAGATTGCGTCTTATACTAATTTTGGTTGCCTATTTGCATTCCGAAATCCAACCTCTATATCATATATAGATTGTACCCCTTTTTACAAATAAACATACAATAATATATAAATTGTACCCCGTTTTAATACCCCTTTTTACATTCGTACATTTTCTTTTTAGCGTTTGTTGCTTATTTTTTAGCACTAGTTCATCCGTTTATTCATGGAAACATTATGATTGAAGGTATCCGTTTGGAACAAATATTTGAAAACACACTCCCTCCAGGTCATATTTACATTTACCCTATACCAGTGGACGGCAAAATACTGCGCGCTTTACAAATCTATGCCGCAGCTTAATATTGTTTTCCTACATGAAAAAAAAATTCAGTGAATCACATTTCACGTTCTAATGTAACTGCTGGTAGTCGAGTTGAGAAGCTATGAATAATGATCGAATGCGAACGCTACTGGCTTTGCTTTGCATTTCGTTGTATGCTGTTACCGTAGAACAAGAGCTGCGAATTCTGTCAGTTTTGCTTTAGAGGTGCACGTGGCTGAACTTTGTCACGTTGTTATCGCTCTATAATATTTTGTTCTCTCTGTTTTATTTTATTTATTACCCACTGTTGGCATGTTCTAATTTTCTATGGTAATAATTTTTTTATTCTATTTGTCTTCGGCGACGTAACCTTTGTCTCATTTGTAAATTGTATGCTTTAATTTGCCTTTTTCATTCGTACCTTTTCTTTTAGCGTTTGTTGCTTAATTTTTTCGCACGAATGTATCTACGAAAACAGCTATTAGTAGAAGAAGGGCATTGCGGAGAAACTGAAAGACATATTTTTTGTTTCCTCCCTCAAGTTACTATATAAAGAAAAGTTAACTACCATATAACTGCTATCTAATTGGCCATGGCTCCTTCCCCATATGACTGAAGGAAAGAAATATTGTATCCTCACTGCAAGCGTATGTGGGATAAAGGGTTACCCAGTTACTGTCTCATTCATTGCTCGCTAACAAGTTAATATCATATAAGCTCCTGGAGCAAATGTCTACGAATTCATCAATTATGAATAATTATTAAGAAATAAATAGAGGCGGTTATCAACTACCTTTCAGGCAGAGGAGGACTAGTTTGCTTTAAAAGCTTAGTTGTATTATATAGTCACAAGAAGAGTCGACAGATAAATGCTTCTGTATTAAACAAAGCGTAATATAATAAGAAATTGATATCTTGCACGAAAGGATCCTACGTAAATGAACTCTGCATGAAGAAAACTTACATAGTTAGAGTAACTTGACATTGCAGTGACGACTTTCACATAAACGAAATTTTAATAAAAGAATTTCTATACAGATAATCTTTCGATAAAGGAACTGTAAAAAAGAACTTTACATTGTAGAGAACCTTATGTAACGTAGAAGGACTTTGCATTAAAACATTTACGTAAAAATATTTTTGCATTAACAGATAAAAGCCGGGCATTTACTTTTGTGTGCACGGTGTGTATTCTAAGAAGTTGTTATGATAGTAATAGGTAGCGTTTCTTAAACTGGACGATATCATTCCAGTGTGCATTGGTGCGGTCTAAGGGTGAAGCTGAAGCTCTACTTAACATTAGGTGGTGCCAAATAATAAACGGTAGGCGTGCCAAAAAAAAGTAATTTTTATATGGCAGTATTCAAGGCTTTCCACCTATCTTATCATGAATGTATCACTCTTATATTTCATCTTACTGCACTGCGTTCGCTGTTAAAAATTACATGCAATATTTCACGTTTTAGGAATATTTCAGTTCAAGTTAGCAGATCGTTTGCACGCAGACAGAAAATTTTAAAATGATTGAAAAGGCTTTTTATTGGTAATAAGACTGAACTCTTCTCGATTCCAAGAACACTGAAATAGAATAAATTTTTTTAGTTAAACCAAAGCGTTAATCTTCTAAACAAAAAGTAAGTATGTATTAGTTACATTTGTAATCTTCCCAGTATTAGAATTGAACTAGGTTACTGTTTTCGGTTTAGTATTATTCAATCCCAGTAGATGGCAGCACTGAAGTAAACCTCAAGAAAAACAGTTGGAATAAAGATGCCAATAAATCTGTTATCTGGGGAAGGGGTGATTTCTTGAAATATAATTGTTACATCATACAGTCGTCACACTTTATCACAATTATTTATTTAACACAATTATCTGGTTTAATTTCTCATGACGCCTGTAGAAATTTTAAAATAGGATATCGATTTTTTTTTGCATTGTCGTCCTCTCTCTCAAGAACATCCTGACGTTTTATGGACTCTGACATTTATTTCCTCCCTCTTTTAGTTAATAATCTTAATGTAATTCACTGCTTAATTGTCTATTATTATTCAAAACTACACTAATTAACAGGGGCATTTTATGTAGTTTCGAACCATTTTTGAGTAGGTTTGTTAAAGGAGTG
Source organism: Stegodyphus mimosarum (assembly GCA_000611955.2). NCBI lineage: Eukaryota > Metazoa > Arthropoda > Arachnida > Araneae > Eresidae > Stegodyphus > Stegodyphus mimosarum. The sequence continues at coordinate 215,449 of KK118648.1, forward strand.
ACTAGAAGGTTAGAGGGTTTTTTTTTTCTTCCTCTCCTTTTATTTTTAAAAGTCAAAAAGGGCTGTTAGTCTCGAAACACGATTTTGTGCTGCTTCATTTTAATGCGTTGTGTCAATTTTCATTCGAATCTGTTACCCTCCTAAAAAACATAAGATTTTTAACCCCTGTAGCCCAGAGGGGCTATTAGTCTCAAAACGGCAATTAGTGGCGTTTCACTATAAATTGCGAAGCACTTTTTAAATTGTTGCCACCAAATATTATCGCACACTATTATATTTAAAGAAATTAAATAATGAATTATTTGCATGAATGTATGTATGTTTCTCGCATTGTGGAAAAACGACGGTACCTAGAGCCTTCAAATATTGAATAATGTAATGCTCCACCTGAACGTTGGCAACTGGACGCTCAAATTTTGAATTTCTTTTAATATCTATATCCTATTTTGTAAAACTTTAAAGAATTTTTAATTAACAAATTCAACGATTTCAAAGTGAGCAATGGCAACATGGTATGAAAAAAAATACTTTCATCTCCAGCGCACGAGACTCTGTATCAGAAACTTTAAAGATATGCTCTTTTTAAATTATGTTGCGATATTGCTGTTGAATTGAGTTTTATGGTTAAGTGCGAAGAACGCGATATTTAATAAATAAAGGTAACACACAAAACGCTAAAAAAATGCTCCACTGAACGTAACATAAAATCTGAAAGTTTTAAGACTTTTATTATTTTTTTTTAATTTTTAATTGTTGTCCTTAGATTATTTCATTTCATGTAGCTCAGCATCCGAAATCATCGCAAGTCAATCTGATTCAACAAAGGAATTTTAATAAGTCTCGCTTGCTGTATATTACACATTTTCATTTAAATAAATACCACTTCAAAAATGTTTTGTTTCCAGATTACGAATTATGGCCAGATGTTGACAAATCGAAACTAACTATGAAGGTTTCCAAAATAGAAGACAGTATTTTCCCTTTTTCATCACTAACATTACAGTTCTAACATGTAAACAAGTTCCTAAACATACATAATAGCAATACAAAAAACATACATAATAACAATGCATAAGTTTTGCAACTTTTGAATTATAATACGAGTAATCTAAAGGATGAAATGTATGCAGTTCGAATTTTAAAAAAGTATTCAGTGCAAAATATACACTTTTGAATACAATGGCTGTAAATTTGATAAATGCTATATACTTTAAAATATAAAGACTGTACCAGCGAGATATATAGAACATGATAAAAAAATACTTTTGTTATTTTTTACTCGCAGATAAAGCAAGCAAGTCTTAGCATCACTTGGAAAGTCGTATATAAACAATAGTTATCAAACAAATTATTTAGCCCAATATTAGGCCTCCTTGGGTTGTGCATATTCTGGAAAATTAGCCATAGAATTTCCTTTCGAAAACAGAACAATCTCCTGCCTCTAGAAAAGCTTCATTCAAGCCTAGTTTGATACTGAGAAAAATGTACGAAGAGATTTAATTTTCAAAAGGAAGCTACATACTTAGGATATCTCAAAAATATAGACAAATTTTTTATATTATAAATGATGAAACTATTTCTGTTTGCTGATTTATCACAGTAAGTAGAAAACGAGGTGATCATAAATTCTAACTTCAAAACTTAATTACAGTAAAATCTCTCTGACGACTACAGCAATTCGACTTATCTTCTGTGGTTCTTCTGTGAATGACGTTGGCTTAGAGATGACTCCTGAGAAATAAAAGAGTCTTTTTCAGATGCCGTCATTAACAGTAGTGGTCTCAAATTAGAGGCCTCATGCAATCCCCGAAACAATTTTATGCAGCCCTCAGATACATTTCTCGTAAATTAATTAAAATTAATGAGACAAGAATGCGAAGAAAATGTTTAAGAGTTTTAACAGTTTCCAGTTTAGTTTTACATTATTTTCATCGTTAAAGCGGATAGTAATGTAACGTGAGCAATGTTCCGGAAAATCCGGAACGTGAATCTAGAAATGCAGCTGATTAATTTACACTGTGATATAAATTCTATTCAAAGATCGAAGATACAAATTTCCTTAACTTATATTAGTACTTGTCACTAGGTAAATATCCTGAGTTACGAAATTTTGCAAAACAATATTCGCTTGTCTCGCAGTATATTTATATGGGAACAGTTTTTTTCTGGAACTGTAATTTAATTAGGCAACGAAAAGAACCAGGCTGTCGATTTGTATCCGTAATTAATGATGATGATATTGTCTAGCAATTTTCTTCCAAGTTTGCAAACCTTATGAAACTCGAAACGACATGAGTTACTGTAGCTGAAATAAAGAAGTTTGTAATTATTTATATACAAATATGTATTTTTATGTACACGTTTCAGAAAAGTGCAATAAATAAAAGAAAGAGAATAAGGTTTCATTATTAATTCTCGAAATTTGCCTCTCTTGCGAAATTTAAGTATATTTCTTTTTATTCTAAATTAAATTATTGAGTGGTTATTCCGATATATTGCAATTATCTGAATAAATATCAATCTTAAAATTTCAATATTTAGCTGTCAGTACATCTGACTTACAAACAATGACCAATAAAAATTTCTTGCAGATAGTAGTTTTAGATTTCAGGCAGAAAATAAGTATAAATTGGAATTTTTCTTTGCATCATTTTGTGTATATATCTGTTTTGAAAGATATGTAGTAAATATGCTATATTTAGATAACAAGTTTTGTTTTGTTAGCAAAAAAAAAAGAAAGGAAAACTTTTCATTGTTATTATTTTTTTTAATTACGGCCTATCAGCTGCTCTTATATCGTGCATCTGGCTCACCTGCCATTTGAGTTTCAGACCATAGTTCTACTAGAATATTTTACATGAGAAGTTTCCATTTGTTTGTAAAATACGTAGAAACCGAATAATGCGTCATGTTTGTGCATAAGAGCATTCAGAGATGGACAGCAGAGGATTTGTTTTTTCATTCAAAATTTGAAAGCTAAGCTATATTAGTAATCAAACCCACGGTTTGTTGTTTTGTTGGAAGAAAAAGAATAATTATATAAGCGAGACAGGGAGATGTGTCATACCGTTGTCTCTGCAACGGAATTTCTTAAGACACTTTCCGGTGATCTTGTTACTCCAATCGAAGGTCATCCAAAACTCTCACTTAGTTTCTCAGAAATTTACTGTACGGGAAATGTTTTTCACATGAGCTTCCCTATTTTCCGTTCCCAGTTTTTTATATCCAACAGGTTGTTTAGAATGCTTAGTGTATCACAGACAGATATAATACAGAAAACGTTTGAAATTAGAAATTTAAGTCATGATCAATATCCTGTATTCAAAAGACAGATGAATTAAACGTATCAAAAAATATTTTTCAACTTTAAATTATTTTTGTGACATCAAATTCGGTAGATAATAAATTGACTAAGGTAAAATATGTGCGATTTTGAGAACAGCCGCTATTTAGAACTTCCTTTTTTTATTTTTTGAAAATAATAAAATTCCAAAAGATTTCATGTAACCATTAAACATGAAACATGTAAATAAACATGAAACGTAAAGTTCATGTTTCATGTTTCATTCACATGACTATAAGTTTTAAACAATCCGTCGAGGACACAAGGTTGCAGAGAGTTTATCCAATCACATACTGATGCAATGGATCATAGACTGTGGTAGTACAAACGGATGTGCATCTTATGGATGCATCCAACACAATATATTATTTATATAGCATTTTTTAAAACTTTCGTAAATGTGTACTAATGGGAACACACGTATGTTTCACAAAATTGATTGAAATATATGTATTTATAATAAAATACAGAGTTATTTTATTATAAAAATTGATACTCAAAGCATGCACATAAACTAAAACATGTCTAACAGCTCTGATGGTCTGAGCATTTCATTTTGCAATATTGCACTAATTTGTCGAGTTTCAAAAATATGCTAATATTTGTTCGGATGTATTTTATTTGATAGCAATAAATTTACTATTAGTCCAAACGGACGTTAGCCCAGCAGAGTTATTAATCTCGAAACAGCATTTTACGTAGAATCACAGCCTTTTGCGTTGAATCACTTTTCAAATTGTTACCACCAAATATTATCGCCCAGTATTCTATTTAAAGAAATTAAATAATGAAGAATCTTCTGGAATGTATGCAAGTTTCTCGCATTGGGAAAAAAACAACGGTACCTAAAGCCAGCAAATTTTGAATAATGTAGTCCTCCGCCCGAATGGGGTCGAATATGTCTGAAAGCCTGAATTTTTAATTTCGAATATGTTTTTATTATCTATTTCATATTTTGTAAAACTTTAACGAATTGTTGATTAAAAAACTCAACGATTTCCAAGCGGGTGGTGGCAACACTGCACGGAATAAAATATTTTCATCTCCAGTGCACGAAATTGTTGCTATGCGGAAAATTGCAATCTTCCAATTTTAATTAATAAACTCGGCTTCATAAAAGAAATATATTGTCCCGGACAGAAATAAAATACTTGTTCTAGGGTAGTCTAAGGTTTTCAATGTTCTATAGTGTTGCCATTCAATAAAGCTTCAGATACTTCCAAATTAAATCTAGAAGGTTACTAAGTTATAAATTAAGCGATTTAAGAGCAATAAACACAGTTCTTAATATTTTTTCTACTTTTTAACGTGATTGAATAAATAAACATGTATTAAAATCATGAGATGGTTAATTATAAATATTCAGCATTTTTACATAACACTATTGGATCATTAAAATCATTATATATATTTTCTTTTTTATAACATTTCATGAAACTGGCCAGTTTTTAAAGAAATATTATAGCAAATATATGTATGGCAACCTTTAATACTCTTCTATGTATTGTTCTTTAATATCTTGTGATTTTACTGTTGAATGGAATTTTATGTGGAAAGGCGAAGAACGTGATATTTATTAAATAAAGTTAACACAAAAACTGTTAATAATAAAAAGACAAAAAAATTGTTTTAGCCATTTTACTAAGAAAACTGAAAAACTATATGATGAAGTGAGGAAAGATTGGGAAAAAAATTTAAAATATATACCATCACTACCTCAGAAGTTCTGATCATTAATGCAGCTTTTCAAAATTTTGTGACTTTGCTGTTGAATTGTTTTTGGCGTAAGCGCGAAGGAGCAGAAGCTTAATACTAAAGCTAAAAAGATAAAAAAAAATATGTGTTAGCAAATCTTTTAGGCGACCTTATTGTCTGTATGAAATTTCTTTATTCTGGTAAAATTTCTTATTTCTCGTTATATAATTAATAGATGTTTTTCTTCTTTAATAAACTTTTTGGATTTCTTTGTTTTTATAGTTAATAAACATGTTTTTCATATTTGACACTTCACAAAAGGCAGTACTCTTCTCATCTTCCCTTGCTTTGCTGTTATAAATCCTCGCATGAACTATGGTTGGTATTTATCAAAATGTCTGAAAATCCGTGTTATCATTTTCATCTGCATGTATCATCAATGATTTCACTAACTTGATCACAGCCTTTCTTTGAGTAACTCGAAAGAAGACATTCGACAATAGCCAAAGTATCAGGAGCATTTCCGCAGTACCGTTAATATAAAATTTCCTTTCCTTCGTCTTCCCATTGAGGATCAATAAGCAGATTTTATGTGTTTGACACATCATAAAATATAGTGTTTTTATTATTATTTTATTTTTAATTGCTTTTATGGCTTAGTGAAAATGTGATTGTCTCTATGAAAGCCTTCTTTTTGGTACTCACATTTATCATTAATAAACATATTTTTCATATTTGACACATCACAAAACGTATTGTTTTTCTCATTTTTTATTGATTTTACGACTTAATATCAGTTTTTTTGTTTATTATATTTTACGCTGATTTCATTGTAACTCTGGATGCTGTGCAATTCTTTTGAAGAGTATTTAAACGGGCGCAAAAGAGAAAGTTATTCAAGAGTGTGATTTCGCTAGCCTAGCGCACGTTGCTATGCTATCCTTCCTGCTATTATTTACTGCTATTACTTCCTGCTATTACCTATTACTTCCTGCTATGCTTACTGAGATACTGATACGCTTTCTAGCAGTTTAGCGCCGGTGTAGTTCCTGAGTAAGCCTGTTAGTGTTAAGTAGTCTAGCGCTATTCTTTACCATTTAAATTTGTTGTTAAATTATTCTTAAGTTCCCACTGCAAGTAGTCGGAGTTATTGTGATCACGAAGTACGTGCATTTTTGTTAAGAGTTTAATCAAATAAAAGGGCAATTTAAACCCCTTTCTCTGCGCGCTATTTCTTCACGCCTGTGCAAGAAATTGCCTGGCTTAGTAGCAGATCGTATCTTTGAATCCGCCCAGATGGTATAGTGGTTAGGGGAGTCTAACTGGGTTACCGAAGGTTTATGGAGAAGGCATGATTGTAACTTACTTACCATCAGCTGAATTGCTATACCGCCTGTTATGTGACTATCAGCATTTGTACTCAATTGGTAGAGGGACTGTTGTCCCTAGGCTTAGCCAAAAATCTCTATAGAATATTCAAATTTGTAGCGGAATTTATAAATTTATTTCGTAAGACGGATTAATGACGTTACCTATGGTTATTAAAAAGACTCTGTCAAGACTTTGACTGTGCTAAATGATTTTTTTAGATTGCTTTTAGATTTTCGCAGTTCATTGCCAGATAGTCTATGAGAGTTTTAAGTTTGTTTCGTAGTAGCTTACTCTTTTGAAGTTGTTTCAGCTGTGTACGGCTGGAAATGTAGATTTTTGGTGATTTTACACTCGAACATATAGTGATAGATGGTACATGTTGAGCCTCATATGCATGAGCGTGTGGTACAATCCGAAGGGAAACAGATAGGCTGCAAAAGGCATGATCGTAACTGTCCGTCACTTCATAGGAGGTAACGACGGCTGCTGATTTGATACTTCCACAATAAAATGACCACCACCTTTGGCCTTAGAAGTGTCCAATGTCGAAAAAGAGAGGAAAAAGTGCCCTCCGTTCGGAAAAAAATATTTGAATTTTAGTAAAACGGGTGCTATCTCACAAAACCTAAATGTGTTTTCTATGTTAACAGAATGACGGAGTGATCTTCGAATTTTTAGATATTTCGATGGAAAATTATCCGGTTCCTTTGGGAGGGAAAGGCGAGAAATAATCCTGAATCATGGAGAAATTTTCTTAAAAAAATTATACTGCTGACTGTTTGTTTCTCTTGGCTTTAACAGTGCTGTTATCACTTTGGAATTACAATCTGGCATCCTTTCCATTCCATCTGTTTAATAAAGATGTTGACAGATACTAAGAACATTGATTTATTCCTCGTTAACGAAAAATTACAAAAAGGTAAACCTTAAGCATAAAAGGACGTGATAAGGCCAACACATGACCTAATGCGATTTCTATATTTCATATAGCAACGAGCTTTAACTTTTCTATATTTCATATAGAAACAAGTTTAACTTGCTATTCCAATAAATAGGAAGACATGTTATACGGCGTTTTAGATTACATTTTAATAGATATAATTGTCCATGCGTAAAATCTGGTTTTTCTAAATTTATATCAACGCAATCAAATATCCGCCCCTTTATTTATTTTTATTAAAAACTGTATTTTACTAAATTTATTTTAAACCAATTATTATAATTTAATTGATTTTTAATTAAAAGAAATTAAGTCTTTATAATATGTTTAAAAGAAATACTCTGAAAGCTACAACGTAATTTAATTGTCTTCTGTGTTATTTCTATAATCATAACAAATCTAAATTTATTTTCATCTGGATTTATATCCCGGCGATATTTAGATTATCAGTAAATAATGGTCGTTACTTTTTGGAATGGCAGTTAAATAAATAGTGACTACGTGAGCTCCAGGATACGTAAGAAGTAAAGCAATAAGTGTTTTCGAATTTGCTCTTGTGCCCCGTCATCAGTCAGCAGTATAAAAGAATAACATGCGAGTTTTTTGGCAACATGCCTTACAAGAATTCTGAAGCTCTGCGGAAGGCACACCGTTATGAAAATCATTCTCTTTTACGGCTTTATATAAGTACATATCAATAGAAATATTTTTAATATTCCCTGCTTCGTTTTAGATTGCACTCTTATTGCAGTGATTCTATATTTTTTCCGAAAACCTGTTAAAATTTCCAAATAAAGTACCACTTCCGGTTTATCATATACATTAGTCAAAATTTAAGAGGTTCTTCTCAGCCATGATTGCGATTATATGGAACAACTCTGCCCTGGGCTAAGCAAGTCCCTTATCTCTGTGTGATCCTCACTGATTCTTTCACCTGGACTCCATACTCTATTCTGCAGAAGTTTCAGTTTCGCAAAGCTAAACTATACCCCTTACGTGCTGGAAACTGCGTTCTATCTATTGACAAGAAGTTATTTATTTGTAAGTCCATGTTGCACCCATGTTATCTTATGCCTGTCGAGTCTGGGCGTATTCTTGTTAAATCTGACATAAAAAAAGACTTCAAACTGCACAGAACTGTGTTCTCAGGCAGATTTCCAAAGCACCCTGCTATGTTTGTAACATTATCAGTTATAAAGACCTTGAAATTATCCAAACAAGATAATTTTATTACCATCTTGTAGTTATATTTCATTCAAAAATGAGAACACTTAATCATCCTAATCTCCGGATCTATAACTACAACTATCTGAATGAGCAGCATAAAAAGCGGCCTATGGCCATACTTAACCCCAGAGTGATAATGGAATAATTAGTATCGAATGTCATTTTATTTGTAATTTTACTTCCTTTTCCTTGATTTGTATGTTTTTACTTCCTTTTCATTGATTTGTATATTTTTATTATACGTATTCATTTTAAATTATTTAGATTTTACCACTACGATTGCTTGCATTGTGCACTTAGTACTTTTTGTCCCCAGTTCAATCAGCTTTCTGAACAATCTTCTCTAATTAATTAACATTCGTAATAAAATTTAAAAAAAATCATTAATGCAAATTTGTTATCTTATTTTTTAATGTATTATTAAGTATATTATTTCGAAATTTTTAATTGTTCGATTCGGGGTAGGGCACTGGACCCAGCTCCAGCGGTGTCTTAAACACCGTTCCATGTCACTAACCAGTCATGACTGTATATGCATCATGCATGCATATATGAGTTTTAAATATCAGTTTGGTAGTTTGAGATTACATCATATTATATGCTTTTTCACGAAAATTTGTTGAGAGCTTCAAGTATAGTATCATATCCATTTTATCAGTTTCAGCCAAAATCTTATATATTCGTCTGATTGATATAAAAACCTTCAGTACACAAATTGAAAAGCTTTGGATTACATTTTAATTCAATCTGTCAATAAAAACTGTTTCAAGTATAACCTCCGGTTTGCTCATTAAAAACTGTTATGGGCTTCAAGTAAAGTACCATTTCCGTTTGTCCAGTTTTACACAAAACCTTAATCAGCTCTTTATATAAATGCAGAAAGCTTAACAGAAATCTTTGGATGTTTGATCTAAGATTTATGGACGAAAAATCATCACTCACGAACAGACACACAGACAGATCTCATTGTAAAAATATAAACATGCTGTACGAACCCTAGTTCCTTAGTTCGTGCTTATCCACTGAAAACTCACTATCAAATTTTGGGGCAGAAAACTTTATCTCTCTTACATATATATGTAGGTTGGGAGAGGTAAGAAAACAATAATGAGAAAAAATAGGCATTTGATTTCAAACTATTTTTTTCCTCCCCCAAAATATCGTTCGCTGCGCTATTTCCAATGGTTAATGGTTTAAACGATTTGCTGCTATACAATTTCGAATTCTGAAATTCGTCTACTGAAAATAGAAAAATGATCGTACAAATGAAAAATGTGTATTATTTAGAAATTGTTGAAAGATGAAACTCTGCATGCGGAAAATTTTCTCTCCTATCTACATCTCATAAAATTTATTTTCGTTTCTATATCTAATTTTAATAGTTTATTTTATAGTTATACATTTAACAGTTTATTTTATGTCCAAAAGTAGCTATCGCACTATCCGCATTTAGATCTAGTTTTATACGTGCACATAGGCATATTATAAACCTATGTGACAGATAGAGATGGATCTAACACTGCCCTTTACAAATTTTTGTTCTGAACTTTGCAATTATGTAAGCTTTAAAAAAAGTTTTCACAGGGTGGGGGGAGAAAGCTGTTTCTAGTCCAAAATTAGTCTCTAAAAATAATTATTAATATTATTCTCGAAACACGATTTTGCGTTGTTTCGCTTTAAATGTCGTTCGTTCACTGCAAATGGCCTTACTTTTCATTTGAGTCTATTGCCATTCTGCGAAATGTAAGATCTTTCAAACTGATCTACCTGTTATTTATTAACAAAATAAGCTATTTAAAAACAATAGATGCAGTTCTTAAGAATACTATTTTTTTTTACTTTTTAATCTGATTGATTTAAATAAAAATGCATTAATTCAGAATATGTCTAATTAAAACTTTCAATATTTTTTATATAATTATGTTATACATTTGTCACTTTTCAAATATAGATAATATATATAACATTTCCATGTTAGTCTAAATGTACATTCATTTATAATAATAAAATTTGACTATAAAATGTTTCTCTTTCCAATTTGGGCTGTCTCTGATGATAATTTGTATTAATAAACCGTATTAAACTTCAAAGCAACCCGTTTAGGCGGCCATTAAAATCTGAGTCCTTTCACATTTATAAATTTTTCTTAAAATTTTTTAACGATTCTGAAGTAATAATTTCTATTGTTTTAAAACGAAACATATTTAGATGCTCTAGAAACCATAATGTTATAAGATGTTACCTAAATGTTATATATTTAAACTCAGAAATAAAATACAACTTTAGACTAAATTCTTTTATTTTAGTCAATGCAAATTCAATACACAATCATGAGTTTTACATTAACAAAAAGCTGATATACATGTAATAGTTGTGCGATTAAGCAGCTTTTCAAGTATCGTTTCTTCGCAGATCACAGTGCGAAGGGTTTTCTTTAAAAACAAAAGAAAAGATAAAACACTGAAAAATTTCTGGGTATTAAATTTAAATTGACTTTTAAACTTTTATCTGCAAGACTGCCTGATAATTTTGCATAGTCTCTCAAGAATTTGTTTTAAAACATTTTTGACATTTTATGTAAATCAAATTTAATAAAATTTACAATCGAATTAATATCAGAATTTAACCTTTTGAACTTTCTTGCTGTTTGTGAAAATTGGTAAATAAAAGCTTCTACTGAAAGCAATTTTTGAAACTCACTTACAAAACATATCAATATCGTGTAAGATTTTCACAAGTTTATTGTAATCTTGTTGGTTTTCATGTGTAGATTTGTTGTTCTCAGTTATTCTTCTTTCCATTTTCCTTTTGTTTTTCCCGTCATGAATCCATCCGCTACGCTCAGTTTAACAATGAAGTAACAGTATCTCTCATATTAACAATAACATCAGTTGTGCTAGTAGGAGATTTTATATTATTTTAAAAAAGCAAAATCTAACGAATTCTTAAAGCTGAGAGCAAGTAATACGTCACATTGTGGCAGGTTTCATTTAACTGGCTCGGTTTGTACATTTGGGCTCCTCGCTTTTATGCTTCACAACAATGATTCCCAAGCTTTCTAGGATACTTGGGATCTACAAGGATTCCCAAGCAGGACATTTCCCAGCAAAAAACTTCATACATTCAAGCCATTTTTAATAGAATTTATCAACAAATAATATTGGCAAATAATAGCATAATTTATTTAATATATCCTGATATAGATACATTAAAATGTAACAAAAGTAGATTCAGAGTTTCTTTTATAAACCTAAACAGCTGCACTAATCTAATTTTCTATATAGTTGTTAGAAATTATGCCTTTTCTTTTGGCAGCCTGTATTTACTTTTTCGCTTTAAAAATTCAAGATTTCCTGCGTAAATTAAATGAAGATTGCTTAATTATTTTTCGACACAGTAGGACTTTTAGTCCAATCTGTCTTCTGCACCAACACAGAGTACCTCAGTGACAATATTATAATTTGATAGCGTTTGAAATGTTAGATGCTTTTCAGATTTATACATAATTTACACCTGTTTCAGGTTTGAAGTTTTGTTTGTCAAACACTTTTGAAAACAAAACTCGAATAATTGAACACATTTCTTCATATTTTTAATATAATAACATGCAGCTGAATCAAGAGATAAGTATATTTGATAAGTATATTTCATAAAAAATACAATGGTTGAGATTACAGGAGATGTTATGAGAGCAACAGAAGTAGGGAATGAGACCTTAAATATAATATTCGATGTAGAGTTAACTTTATGGGAATGATTAAGCAATTTTGCGAAATTTGATTTTGTGATTTACTTTTAAAATAATCATACATTTATAAAGATTTTTAAATGAAGTAAACTTCATTTAAAAATAGCCGCAAATATATGAATGAGGTAATTGTATTTTATTTCTCAATTTAAAATTATTCAATTACAAATTTCATTTAAGCTATAATTGCTAACTTTAAATCACTTAAGTCCTTATATCTGATCTTCTGAGAATCACTGCTTTAGAGGATATAAGCGAGTCTGACATTACACAGTCTTTTTTACAGTAAATAAGCTAACTTCACGAATATGGAAGAAATAAAAATATTACAGAAGACACAAAAGTTACACCTATATTTTCATGAAACAAGTTTAACAAACACTTAACAGACATATTAAGCTCTTTCGGTGGAAACTTTTGCGTGCTATTTTGAAGCACTCTAAACACATATAATTTGAATAATAACAAATTTTACAACTTTCAAAACCTTTTAATAAAAACATTTTAAGGATTTTACTTAAATTTCAGTTTATTTCTCAAAAATGCACATTAGAGTTACTAATATTCTAAATAATTCAACTAGTAGCAACTACATGAAGAATACTTTATAAATCACTATAGCACTACAGCTATTATGCATTACATCCATGTGCTATAAAACACTATAGCTATTATGAATTACATCCATGTCAGTTTTATCCAAAAGATTTAACATGCTATCGAAGTTACATTACATTTAAAATCCATTTTTTCTAGTTAGAGAATAATATTAGTAATTACATCAATGCATAAGCTTCTTTCTGCTATTATTTTCGATCGGAAAGATACGTCTTTAAAGAGTTTCAAAACATAAATATAAACAAATACGCATATTTCTTCTTAAAAATATCTTTAATTGATTCCCAGGCTTCTTTTGTTCAGATTTAATGACGATTTTTCTGAGTTTACTCTGACTTTAAAATCCAACTATTGTAACTTTAGGCTTGCATCTCTATATTACAAATTACTACACTGTCACTTTTAGTTTAAAAGTTTAGAAATATATTAAGTCAATACGCTTCGAACCTGAAATTATTTTCTGAGGTCATTAGCTACAGCTTTGCGTTTTGGAATTCTATAATTCCTGCATGAGATTTTCTCGTTCCCAGCGAATACGGAATAATACTAATACTAATTCTGATAACGCATAATATGTCTACTTAATTTCATTAGGTAGTCAATTAGGTGCAGAATGGGCAAGAATATTAAACAGAAGATATGCTGAAAATTTATCAGTAGTTTTTGTTGTTTTTGTGTTAATCATTTAAAATTGTATGATTTTAATAGCTAACTAACGGGCAGCCTCGCCAGATGAGCGGGATACATACAATGCAAAATTTAGAAGTTCTATGTACCCCTGAAAATCACATGTATAGAAACATATCCATGTGAATGAAATAAGTTCATTCTTTCTAAGCAACAATAAATTCGTAAATAATATTTTTAATGACCAAACTAGGAAACAAAAACGTTTGACACTTTAGAGTAATACGTATGACGTCAATTTAAATTTAATGTAATAAAAAAACATTTTCTTAATATGAATAAAAGAATTAATGTGGCATTAATATAGTGTCAGTTATATTAACCTGAAACAAAAAGTTGCCAACAACAACTATTTATTTAAAACGCGGACATTAATGAAACATTTTCGACAGACGTTACATGCAATCGCGTGCTTTCTTCAACGTCAAAATATGACCTTATTTAACAATAATATGTTTAATATTTGGCAGTGCTATTTTTATTTCACATTTTGTAAAACTTACAAATTTTTTATTAACAAAGTCTACGATTTGAAAGCCAGCAGTAGCAACACTTTTCGAAATAAAGAACTCCAGCGCGCAAGACTGTTGCCACTCAGAAAAATGAGTGTGAAAATTAGAGTTTTCAGAGTTTTAAATTAATATCTTGGCTGATTAAAGTCGTTCGAAGATAATAATAGTCGGAATGGCTTCCCACGAATATTTGGAATCGGGAATAATATAGTTAATGTTTGACAATGCTATTTTTATTTCATATTTTGTAAAACTTACAAATTTTTTATTAACAAAGTCTACAATTTGAAAGCGAGGAGTGGCAACACTTTTCGAAATAAAGCAGATTTTCTTCTCCAGCGTGTGAGACTGTTGCCACTCCGAAAAATGGGTGAAAATTAGAGTTTTTCCGAGTTTTTTATTAATATCTCGGCTAATTAAAACTGTGGGAAGATGAAAATGATCGAAATGGCTTCCCAGGAAGTTTTGGAAACGGAGGGTACCTCTCTCGAAGCTCAATTCCTCGCCGTTCCGGAGAGATAATACCACAAACAGACAGACGCGCACAGATTTTAATAGTACGTGGAATATTAATTAATTCTTAAAACGAGGCAAATATCTCATTCTTTCTTTTCTTATGAAATATACCTCAGAATAATTTACTTTATAAGAACAGAAATGATGTTTTAAATGTAAACTATTTAATGAACTTTTGTAGTTTCATATTTTTAGTTCAATTAGGGTATTTCTGAATAAATATTTAGGTACCATAGAGCATGTAATTACAACATTAATTCTCGTTTCATTACATAATAAATTTAAATATATGCTGCATAACTCTTAAATAAGATGCAAATGTTCAAAGAAATGCATACGAACATAACACGAATGCTATTATATCAATCGTGAGTTGGGAAAGATACATTAAAAGGAAATCTACATATGTATTCTTAGAGATTCTGACACACACGCACATAAAGATAAGATTAATAAGATTTTTGTGTTTCATTAGAAGGATATCATTATTATTTAATCGATACGTGCCACACTACGACAATAAGATAACAGGGTTCGTATTGAGCAAGCCTTTTTACAGCATTCGTCGGCAACACCTCTCGATCCTCTGTTGTTAAAAGGTGGCAAACCTGGACTGATCTGGCTGGCTTCGAGTTGATTTCTGGACATTAAAGCGACGGCGAGCCACTGAGGATAAGTATCTACGAAAGAAACGTTGAATGAAAATGTATAATAAACAGTTAATGACTTTCTAATTTGTGTCAAACAAAAAAAAAAAAACAAATGCACTGAAAGAAAAATTAATTCATATTCACTTTCAATTTTCCAGTTCCATCCCTCAGAATTAGGTCATATTTCTAATCCATTTGTTATGTTATGAGTAAAATTATTTTTTAAATTTAAGGTTGTGAAGTATTTTCCCCTTTTTTACCATGTGCCTTCGAGGTGTGATTGGAAGCACGTTCGGCTAGCAATTAGAAGATCCGTTGTTCGAATCTTAGCAAGGATAGTGCATATTATTTGTGATTGCTGCTTTAAAAAGCCTAATGGCTCTGCAAGATCTAAATTTTAAATACCTAAAGGAGGGATCATTAATAAATGTAAGCCGGGGTTAATCAAAGTTTAAGTTAAAAATACAAAAAAAAATCGGTTCGCCAGGAGTGAGCAGCGAGTGAGTAGCAATGGTAGAGTGAGAGCTCAGCGAAACGGTAAAATGTCTTAACAAACCTTTTAGGGTGACTGTTAAATCTAAAACCATTCAGATTTTATTTTAGAGATTATTTTCTTAATTCGACTGTAGTTAAAAATCCTTACATAAAATAGTGTACTCAGATCTTGGAATGGCAACTTTTCGACGTAATTATAAAATCTTTAGCTGAACATGAAAGCAAAATATTGTAATTAACTCTTTTGAGAAAAAAAAGTTGTAAAAAATGTATTAAAACTTTATAAAACTTAATACTTTCATAGTATTAACAAACATAGGGGAGATTACTACCTATAATTTCCATATGGTTTATACAGAAATAAATTTGTTGGGAAATTTTAACTTGAGAAAATTCTTTCATAATTACTGAAATACGTGCAGGTTTCCTAACAAATATGCTTTAGCAAAATGAGCAATCTTGTTTTGCAGTTAGTTATAGAAGTAAAAAATCAATACATCTTGAATATTATCCATTGTGGAATAAACTTCGGCGTACATCATTAATTTGACAATAATTGAATGAAACAAAAGTAAAAACAGATAATTTCTGTTGTCCTTGCTATGCTTTTCTTTGAGAACCTTAATAACCTTTTAGGACCTTAATATGCGGACAATTGCATTAGTAAAACTTTTATCGCATATAGTTTATCAGACATTATACCACTTCGTGCAACGGTGATCTAGATAAAAAAAAGGCTAGTGTCTCTTCGAAAAACAAAATGCAGATGTTCCCTAACAGCCAGCTACCAGGAGAACACTTTGAATGGTAACTTTTACTGGTTAACAAAGTGATGACTGGAAATCGAATATCATTTGTCTTTGATAATTTTAGTGACCCCTTTCTCTGGATGAAATAATTTATTTGCTTGAGCCCTTTATTATGTAATGCAAACTTTTATATTGTGTTTAATATGCGATAAAAATTTTTTCGTCCACCTCCGATTCAGATAAAAAAAAACTGTGACAATTGGACTACCTGCTTCAACTATATAACTCCAACTTTCACTTAGTTAAAGCATTTTAGCTAATTGATATAAGGCTAATAAATTAAGTTTTTTAAGGATTGAAAAATAAATATAGCGTTTCAGAAACGAAGGATCACATGTTGTAAAACAAAACTTTCGACTTTAATAATAATAAAAATAAAAATAATTTTTATTGAAAATTTTAATTGATATTCCTTTTAAAAGAAAATTAATTTTATTTATTAAAAAACGGTAACTAATTGCTTCCACCGGTTTATTGAGATTCACTGCGTGGTATTATTATATACACACTGTTTAGGTGTACAACGTGTATATAGTAATCATAGAATAATACAGTATAGTAGCTAATTAAATATCATGCTGCATTTAAAAGTTAAGTCTCTTTTATTTGTTTTTAGAAATTTAAGAACGACTAGAGCTGTTAATTTTAAACTGAAAATAAGTATGCAGTTGTATTTGGCGAAAGTTAAGCTTTTTGAATCCAATACTTTACTCATTTCTATTTGTTCTTCAAGTAAAACACATTCATTGTAAAATATCTCAATAGCCTTCAAAGGAGCCTTCAAGCCTTCAAAGGAGAACATAGCTGACTATAGTGTTAGTTGTCGCTGCAATCTAATGAAGGCATCGCAAAGAAGCTCTGTAGCAGCTTCACTAGCAGCGCACAAAAGATATGGCTCCAAAATGCCCTAAGTACACTGCGCCAAAAAAAAAAAAGGTTCTATATCTCCCGTTCTACTGGGCCGATTGACGAAATTCAAATTGCGTTTTCAACGTCTCGAAAGCGCGACTTAGGATATATATTAGATTTACATACAGCTTTGTTCTAAAATAGGTATTTTGACACAAAATGGGACTTCTTCTAAAATAACATACCAATTTTTTTCCATATTTCAGTTGACTTAAATTATGCCTAAATATTTAATTTTGCAAAATTTGGTGCGAAATTTACGGAGAAATTCAAAAATTTAACTTGGAGCATTTTTTTCAGTTTGAGCAGATAATAATTCACTTGGCGAACTTCTTAATATATGGCAACCTATTTTTCTTTCCCTTCCATTGTGCAGAAGCGGAAAAAAAGTCACATCGTTCCTACTTTCAAATAATTTTAACAAACTGTGTAAACCACATTTTCGTTATTATCGCTTTCAACAAATGATGCCAAATTTCAAAACGCGCCAACATATAAATTTAGGTATACATCTACTTTACATCTACTTTAAATACGATTGTAAAACTTTTAGAGGTTATAATTCAAAATTTTTTCGAAAAATTTATAAAAATTATGTAAAAATACAAATTTTAAAGATAAATCATAAAACAATGGGGGAACTTTATTTAAAATGAACCTAAGTTTCGAACTGTATAGGAAGGAATCAACTAAGTTCATAAAAAAGAGATATTAATAAATACATTCCGAATTGAATTAACACTGAAGACCAAAATTTTTAGAGTTATTTTTTTTCAAAAACTACTCGTGCGATTTTTACAAAACTTGCAGTTTGGCATAATTTGAGTAGTAGAATCGAAATATGGAAAGAAATTGGCATGTCTATTTAGAAAAAGTCCGATTTTGTATCGAAATACCTATATTTGAACAATGCTATATATAAATCTAATACATATCCTAAGTCACGCTTACGAGATGAAAAACGCAATTTGAATTTCCTCGATCGGCCCATTTGTACCGTATTCCTTATCCAGAATGACAAGCATCTGGATCATCATACTATGAAGAAGAGTGTTCTCAGTTCCATTCCCGTTCCCGACAGAGCAGCAAGTACATGGACCTTCTCCGTTATCAACTAAGTATATCATCGGAATACTTAGTTGATGACGGAGTTTCAGTCGTAAGTAACATTTCCTGCTTTAAATTCTGAAGCCATGTCTTCTCTGCGCGGCGAATGAACCCATTAAATGGGAAATAAGTTACCAATTCCAACTTGCTCAGCTCCAAAATTTCTTTTCCCACGCGTATTGCCTTCGTTGGGGTCGTAATATTCTCCATCACAGAGTAAGCTGAGGGTCTCCACCAGCATTCGTCCGCACAGCCGTACGGTATCGCCTCTCTTCATCAGACGCTTTGGTTCTAGAATAGTGGCACCTTCGGCAGGAGAAGATATAGTGGAAGCAATGGTCATTACGATGAAAATTAGCTGTTAAAGGAAGAGAAGCTGTAGAACTGGTGATGTGCTATACGAACAGATTATCAATGGGAATTTTTACTGCTTCTTTGCTGTATTATATAACAACACTAACTATAATCAATTAGCATGTGAAGATAAATCTTTAAATGTTAAATCATAAAATATGTTAATAATTACAATGAAATTTAATATATCAAAGTACCAAAGGTTTTACTCAAGACTTACCGGAAACTCACTGACTTAAAGAAAACGTCATTCTTTGGCACATTTTCTCATGTTTATAACGGTATTTATACACAGACACTTCGAAAAGTCACTATTGAAAATATTACATGATACCGGTAGAATTCCAGACTCATTTATTTAAGAATAAACTAGCGTAATGCTTTTTAGTGTTTTAGTAATTGAAGCAATTCTGAATGATATTGAAAAATAAACAATATATTGCAATATTTGACACAGTGTTAGCAGGATCTGGAACCTCTTTCCAGAAAAAGAAGTCGTATTAATTAATATTGATTAAAAATAATCGAGTAAAAGGTGACAGCTAAACGTCATGTAAGAAAGTACGTCTCTCTCTCTCTCGTTTTTTCCTGAATTTTTTTCCCGATTTTTCCTGAATACGTGCCACGCCATACAAATGAGTAATAAGCATACCTCGAGAAAGCACTACATGAGTGATTACTAGTTATTAACCATGCAATGTGTATCATTAACCCGTTTACTACCATTTCTTCGAGAGCTATAGTTCTCTAGAATTTCTGTTTTAGAAATGCAGCTCAAACACAAAACATTAAATAACTGCTCAAATTATGGACACTGAATGAAATGCATAGCGGTCCATGAAATTAAATTCTGAAGAATGAGCTTAGTCACCCTAATCATGTATTTTTCAATCATAATATTCTCCGTTTTTCAGCCACTACGCACTACTGCAAATTAGTTAAAAAGTGCCCAGTTCGTACTAGTACAGACCGGAGGATGGAAACTTTTAACTGTAGACTAGGGAGCAAGAAAATCAGCAACTACTGGCAATATATATTTTCAAATATTTAGTTTTTCCCCTTTAATTTTTCGATATTGAACTGAATTTAGGAAAACTCTTCACAAAAAAGAGAACAATAGGGGGATAATGCAAGGCACACGAAGACAAAGGAATGCATAACAGAGAAACTTCTAAGTGAAATTGGCTAGTTACACATGCTGAAAAATCACAAGAACTGTCATGCTTTCCCTGGGATTCGAACGCAGGTCAAACTATCAGCCTTCAGTCTTACTAATCCACTCAGTTACTGGCGTGCCGAACATGAAAGAAAAAAGGAAAATTCTGCCTTAACATAACAGTGCATCGAGTTTTAGAGGCTTATAAATTGCGAAAATTATTTTGTCATCTTTCATTACCAACCTTTCTCCTTAAGAGAGATGTTTATATCAGTTTATTTAAAACTGATGCGAAATTTTTACATTTTTATAATCTTTGTTTCAATACGGGGAAAAAAAGAAAGAAAAAGCACATTTGCTTTATTTATGGGGAGCGCATCACATCACGTTTTCTTGCATCGCCATATTAATTTTACATAATATTACTACTTCAAGTCTTAATTAATATGAAAAAACGCAAAAAAAAACTTAATTTTTCAAATAAGCGTTTTAATTTTGATATAGCATATTTTTATGCTTTCATAAGTTTATTTTATAAGTACTTTAAGTTTATTTTATATGAGTTTAGCATTTAGTGATTTACGTTTTCAGTATATTTGATGATTTCCAGAAAAATCGCTACAATAAATACTAAGAACTTCCAATTTTGACTTAGATTATAAGGCGTATCTCCCGCCTTCTTAGCAAGCCTTCGTGATGTAATGGTCGGCACACTCTTCGTCGAGAGGTACGAGGTTCGAGTCCCAACGAGGGCATTGCTTATGACGTCTTAGATTCGCACTGTAGATTACTTGGATCCATATTAATTATTTCTTTTCTATTACTTCCTTTTTATACTGGATTTTGGATGTGTGCATTTTTTATTACCTATTTCACAAATGTCTGTTTAATTTAGCAAAGCATAATGAATATTTACTCCAACTACTTTCACTAGTTATATTATGTCGTAGGTACTATGCAAAAATCATGCATTTTCAGAATCGTTTTTTCCAGAGAAAGGAGTTTAAAAGCTTAATACAAATTTTGTTTTGCGAAATATTATCCCATAAATTAATCTCACAGATTATGCATTTATTTCTTATTATAGTCTAAGATATAGAAAAGTAGCATATAAAAAAGTATGCAAAGCAAAAACAGCAAAAAAGACTAATTTGTCTTTAGAAAAGTAAAATAAAGAAATAATCTTGGCGTAAGGACGAAAGAAATGCTTCAGCAGGGGTGGTTCAGAATAATGCCAAACTGTACCCATCTTCACATAATTTCCTGTTTAATAACGCTGAGAACTATTAACATAAGAGAAATAATATGAAGATTGGTATTTTATTTCGTTTCTCAATTATAAAAAAAATCTACATTTAATAAAAAATAAAATTATAAATCTATATTGCAAATTGTTACATAGTATTCAAAGTGTAGTTTCTATAGTTACATTTAAACTTCTAAATTTATCTGCTATTAAATAAAGCATGTACTTCAAAATTACAGTTCACGGGTAATACAATTCAAACAGACTTCAGCAGATTATTTTTATCTTTATGAGGATAGCTAAATCACTTCTGCAGAGAAAATGCAATTCAGAATAAACGATGTAAAATATGTATGACATGATTATCAAATAACAACCGTTAGATTAATACAGGCGTCCTTTGCTTTACGAAATCATGGCAGTCTTGTGAAATATTCCGTAAATCTATACGGCATCAGATAAAGAAATAATGATAATTATTTTATGTGTAAAGAGATTCAAACTTTTCCAAATCAAATAACATACAAATTAAAACCAAATAAATTCCAACCACATCAAAATCAAGACTAACTACTGCAAATGACACATACCAGAAATGGCACGTAATTGGGAAAACTGATGTAGCACTGGAAGTCTTGAAGCTAGTGGCAGCGATAAAGCCATAATGGTTCATTACGGTAAATAAAAATGAAGTTTGCCGCCCAACTGGTATGGTGGTTAGCGTCTCTGACTGCCGTGCCAAAGAGCCCAAGTTCGATTCCCAGAGAAGGCATGGATGTGTGCAAATGTATAGTGTCGGTGAGGGATGGTGGGACTCCAAAAACGCGGCAAAAGTCCTCTCGTGTAGTTGGTGAAAGGGGAGAGGGGTGGGAGACCCTGGGACCCGTCCCCCCCAGATGCTCTGCACCAAAATTGGGGTGGAACTGAGCTAAATCGCACTGTCACCTGAAAGGTGATTAAGGCTGTTGCCAACGGCAGATGCAATCTAGCGCTCCGTGCCACGAGGAATTTTGTGGGCTTGGGCTAAATACGTCAGACAAGTAAACAACAACAAAGTGAAGTTTTGCAAAGGGGGAAGAATCTATATAACAGAAAATTTTGGAGCAATTAATATAACTGAAAGTTCGATTTCGGTTTCCCCTCTTTAGAAATACCACAGTTTCTCAACAGTGGGTCTCAAAGTACTAAAGACAGATTTGCCTAAGTGCGGAATGAACACAATAAAAGAATGGTATTAAAACAATGCAGGATATTAAATTTCAGAAAGCTCCCATGCAAATATTCACGCTAAAACTTTCCTCATAAACTAAGATGCAAGAACGCTCTAAAAATGCAAATAAATGCTATCAAAGTCAACACATAGCTCCATTTTAACTAAATTCCTAAACTAGATCGAGTTTCATTGAAGACTGAAAATGTGCTCAGACATTAATGATTAGTCTTCTAATCAGAAACAAAAGCAGCTAAATTGATCACTAATAAACAAAAACAAAGTAATTTATTTAATATCAAAGCATTTCTCACCTGTAGCATTGTGAGTACTGGAAAGGATTCAATGTTAAACATGAGCAACTGATGGACGACTGAAAGTGGTTAATGCAGCTCTTGAAAAGGCTTATATGGCCATCGGAGCTACTGCAATGCGTCATGTTAATCTGAGCTTGAAAATAATATGCTATGACGAAATCCGTTGCTTGGCAGGCTGGGAGGATCCTGAAGATTAAGCTGGACAGCTCGACGACCGGGAGATTTCTTTCCATTGGGTAAAGGATTATGTCCCATAAACCAGGGGGAGGAACTTAGAATATTATTTGTATCGAATCAGACTTCTCTAATCTCAAGTATTTTTGCCAAAGAGAATAATGCTTTAAAAATACTAAAGTAAAAGTAAATTTGTCATTTATGAATTAATTGGAGGAGTAATCATATTGAAAGGGATGATTCGAAAGAAACAAAGATGTATGCAAAATGAATGTCATTAATTTGCTCTGGTTCGCTTTCCGTAACTCAAATTTTTCCATTTATCTTTTTCTCCCTCCTTCTAGGTTGTCCTTAATGAAAATTAACTTTATGCTAAAATCAAACTTAGTATCAAGTGTGAATCTAATAAATTGCCTCTTAATTATTTTCTCTGCGTACGTGCGACCACATTTTTTTAGTCTATGGGATCCACTAGCTGTCGAGCGGTACAGTCACTGATAATTTAATTCGAACTGGTTTCAAATCTTGGCAAACGGGCTAGCTGCATCCTTGGTTTTCGAAATCTCCTCTATGAGCAAGGTTGATAAGAACCAGTTCCCCTTAAAAAGGTCCTTCGCGAAAGCATCCCTTCCTAGCCAGACAGCCTTCGAGTTGCTTTTCCTTAATCAATTAATCTAACCTATGTCTGTGGGTGTCTACATTTTTGTAAAAGCAGCCTTCATCGGTATACTGGTTAAGATGCTAGTCATATCGTTAGCCCTTGGTTAGGATCCCGAATAAAGCTTGGATTGGCAGTTTGTAAATGTATAGTGTCTGTACGACTTGGGGGACACTTACTATTCTGGCGAAAGTTCTGTCGAAAGGTTTGGTGGCAGGAGAAGAAGGGTGGAAAATCCTCGGGCTTCCCCAGGGTGCTCTCGATCAAAATGGGCCAGAGCTTGCTCTTGTTTATGGGTAAAATTTGGCCACTCCTCTGAGGCACCTTGGGCAACGTTCTTGATGATGAGACAGCTAAATAACTAATGGGTATTGGCGATTCCCAATAAATCCATTACTTGCAAGTGTCCAACCATTTTTAACAATATTAACGACGGTGTTTCTATAAAAGCAAATTTGTTCTGTTATGTATGCCCCATAATCAATCATGTATGCAAACAATAATAATGGCAAAGAAATGACGGAATACGAAACCTTACGCTTATTCACACTTATTCACTGCAGGTTTTAAGAATGTATTAAGCATACTGAATCGTATTGCAAACATCCATAGCTTTAAAGTCTCACACAAGTATATATTATCATAACAAAAGTCAGAAAGTTAATTTCCTTCGAAATTATACGAAAATCTTAACATTTCCAAAACTTCTTCTCAGAACATAGATCATATTTCTCCTATTTTGTAGCTGAAAAATATTTTCTTTATACTTAATACTTTACTAAATTTCTTTATACTTTAAGATAAACATAGAAAATATAAGTAATTTTTAAAACTAGTTTCCTTACGTTTTTTGGCTCAGCGACTTCTTCGAATTTGCTGAAAACCGTCTACCTTTATAGTAAAAATCCTTCAGATACGAAATGTATTCTCTGACAGAAATTCATATAATTAAATATGTCTTGAATGTAAATTGTAAACATTGATTGAATGCACACTGAAATGTTTTGGCACCTCATTTCCTGCACTTGCCAGATATCGAAATTTTAAAATTTATTATAAAATTGGGAGACTAGCTTAACGAAAAGAATTCTCATGCTTTCGTATATTGAGAATTAAAAACCCAACGTAAACGTACACAAATGCTGAACTTCTAAATATGTACGCATTTTGGAAGAAGATGTTTCTTGTGCGCATATTATCGATCTGTGCAAGTACAGATCTTCGGTTTTATAATTTGGAATAGATAGGTCATAATTTGCATTTTGCACAATCTTTGAAGCCATGTTCTTGGTAAAGGAAAGCAAGGTGGAACTTCCCATAAAGCTTACAGACTGCAAATTTCCCATATGAAGCAGCTGACTCGGTGGCCAAGAGCATAAAGAATAAATAAATATGAATAAAAGAATGTCTCTTCGAATAATACCCTTTGAACGTTAGGGTTATAGTTATTTTTAACAGGCGATGTATTGACCTATTCTTGTCAGTTCCTTGATGTACCCCAAGTTGGACCTGACGGTTGTGAATTCGTAGGGTAATTTTCTCCCGTAGATGTACATCAGA
Organism: Stegodyphus mimosarum; assembly: GCA_000611955.2. NCBI lineage: Eukaryota > Metazoa > Arthropoda > Arachnida > Araneae > Eresidae > Stegodyphus > Stegodyphus mimosarum. The sequence goes on from KK118648.1 coordinate 240,751, forward strand.
AAGGGGAAAGAAAGTGACGCAACTTGCTTCTGGATGTTAGCTGCCAGACTGGTGTGTTCAAAGTGGGAGGTACTCCTGATTGGTCCGTGATCTTATGTTAGGAGATGGGCGGCAGAAGGGTGGTATCTCTTATCTTCTGCTAGGACCTCATATGCTAGGATGTCTTCGAAAGTGGAAGGATTATTGCAGATGGATTTATTGAAGAAATTTTCATTCTTTCTGGAAATGAAGTCCGGAATGGTTTCCATATTCAAGTCAGAGTGGAGAATCTTATTTCTTACTTAGTACGGTGCATTGGGGATGATACACAACACCTTGTTTTGAAGTACGTGCAGTTTTTTAACTTCGCTATCACTAGCTGTTGCCTAAGCTGGGGACGCATATGTGACTATCAGTCGGATGACCGAAATATAAATTCTCTTTTTAAGGTTGAGTGACGCATGTTCGCTTTCGAATAATAAGAAAACCCTTTATAAATAAAACTTAGATCAATACGTAGAAAAACCATTGGATATGATTTCTGTATATACACATGACTGTAATGTTCATGTAATTGAGTAAATATTTATGAGTCTAAAAATCCTTTCCAATCTCCTCTGTTTCTACTGAAGGGTAAATGTTCAATGCAGAAAATAATTGGGAACGTAACGTTCTGAAAATGTTGATGCAAAAATGTTGATGCATTATTTTATAATTCTAAACTAAATAATAATAAGGTAATAACTACATTTAGTACGACTAAGCAGTGGCGGTTCGTGGATTGCTTAAATAGGGGTTCAGAAAACAAATTTCCAAAATTAAATATGCAAGTACGACGTTATTTACAAATTAAAATACATTTGCGTTTTCACAAATTAAAGAAAACAATGCAACTAAAATAAAGCAAATTCTCATAAAAAATTATAGCATTTTATTTCTTAAATGGAATGTGATAAAACCATAATATTGCTTACAATACACCTTTCAACGTTGAATTACAAAACAGTCAAGTACAAGTTTTGTTAATTAAATCCACCTGTCTGTCTTTTTTAAGGCAATTAAATCAATAGATTTTCATCGAATTTAGGTAGGTCACTTATGACGCTTTTTTCAATTGACAGCATGGCTAGAGCACTTAGTCTCTCCTCGCTCACAGTGATTCTTAAAAATGTCTTAACTCGTTTTAGAGTTGAGAAGCATCTCTCTGCTTCAGCAGTGGTCATTAAAATAGTAACACTAATTAGCAAGAATTTGTAGGTCTTCAAAAACGCCCATAAGATGTTTTTTATAATAAATTGTAAAAGGCTAATGGCACCAATCATATTTCAGAAATTTGACCTTCTGTAAATTACTCCTAGTTCAGTTTTCAGTCAATCCTTCTGTAACATAGAATAAACATCAGTTGTTTGATCAAGAATCTGAGTTGGAAACATTTTCTCGTACTTTGGAATTCTGAAGCTTGAAAGAGAGAAATAGCAAAGTACAGTTCTATTTATATGAGTGTTTTCTCTCGTCCACTTACATGAAGTTTGGTGATTCCAATATCTCCTTTGTCACCGTGTCTATTCTCTTCTTTTCTTTCTCTAATGACTGCTGGAAAACGTTTGCTTACTTTCTGATGAGTGCTACATCAGTTAGTATTTTCTGCAGCTGCTTCGACACATCGCCATGTCGCATAATATTGTAAAACACTGTAAGCCAAAACACAAAATTCCAAGTCTTTTAACATACGGCGAATACCGCCTGCTTGATTTATTGCTACAGCTTGTTTACATGTTGACTCTATTTTTTTTCATGCATTCAATCAAATGTCCCTTATATTCACACACTGAATTGATGGCTCGACTCTTAAAGTTCCATCTAGTAGCCTGGACCATAAGAAATCCTTTTCTTAACAGTTTCATCTAGAATAGCAGTTCTCTGCGAGAGTCATTGAGAAAGTTAGTAATATCACTCAGGTTCGAAAAAAGTGCTAAAACTTCCTAATTCTGACTGGTTGCTTGCCCAACGGTCTAATTAAGCTGATGCTGTACGATTTGCCTTAGTTCAATTAACCAATTATTAAAATTTTTGTTATCTTTCCTGAACTCCTCGATTTCCCTTCGCATTTCCTCGTCAGGATGCTAGTTTAAAGTTAAGTGAAGTGAGTATATTTAAACGGGTCATTTTGGGAGCCTTTTCGCTAGCCAGCGTACGTTCTGTTTCTGACCTTGCTGTTTCGCGGAGTTGCTGATACACCTTTTGGCCATTTAAATAATTTTCACGCTGGGTAGGTTGTCGAGTCAACCTAGTTAGCCTTACTTAAAGTACTAGTTAAGCACTACTCTTTAGACTTGAACTGATTTGTGTAACAACTCTTTAAGTTCTACCGCAATTTGTCGGTGTTATTGTAAAGCACGAAGTACGTATCTTTCTGTTCATAGTTTATAATAATAAAGGGTTATTTTCACCCTTCTTCTGTGATCAGTATTAGTTCACGCCTGTGCGAAAAGTCGCAAGATTCATTAGTAGGATCTAGTAGAGTTTATGTGGCCAGAGAGAAAGATCCTATAATGTGCGTAACAATGCGCAAATTGTACATTCTTGTAGGCACTCTGAGTAAAACATTGGATACCAGCGACCATTCATTATGCTTGTACCGTCGTAGCTTTGCGATATTAATTTCTTGGGTTTACCCACTACGTTTTCGAAGAACCACTAAGACCACTGAAAACGCCCGGATATAATGAATTCTTGTGTTCATCATGCCCTCGAAGTGAAAGCTCAGATGCATTGCAAAATAAAACGCAATCGATATATTTTTAGAGCATAACAATTTTTATAGCCTTCTTATTGTGTCGTTTAAAATTTGAACTAAATGCACTGTCGAGTTCTTGGTGAATATAAACCTTTCGTAGTAAATTAAATTCTAAGATGAAGTTTAAATGTGATTGTGAGTATTCGTGCTTTTTTATTCTACGAGTTAGATATGATAAATCAGTAACACCGTAATTGAGTCAACTTAAGTCACCATTCTGTTTTACAAACAGGAGATATGGAAAACAAAAGAGCTTGTTAGTTGATTGGTATCTGTTAATCCTCGAACATTTCTCTGATAAATCGAGTTTGAATTCCCTTTTAAAATCTCTAGTCTTATATTTCGTCACAAGGTGTTGGCCTGAGTAATTTCATTTCAATACCTCTTTCCAAAGAAAATCCTGAAAAATGAATGCTTTAGTTTCGACACTCTGATTTTATTAAGTGTCATGTTAACTGTTTAAACTAGTTCGCAAAAAATATTAAAATAAAATAAATTATATAAAATAAATATGTATCGAAAAATGACAACAGTAACAAAAATTGGAGGAACGAGTTAACTAATGATCGTAAGGGTAGCAAACCAAGGGAGAATCCGTACGTGATAACTGCAAACAATGCAAACTTGCGTATACTGAAGATGTGCAAATGGAATGGTATCAGCGGCGCCTTTCCCCTTCCGCTCCGCTGTCCACTTCTGTTCTTTCCCTTGTGGATTTTCTTCTTTGGAGGTTGAGGTTCATTATAAGAAACTGGTACAGATCTTGTGACCAATTTTTGAGTTCCTAGAAAACTACTTAAGTGTTTGCCATAGGTTGAGACCCATGCCATTGAAAAAGAGGAATTAGTAGTTGAGGGCGATGTGCTGTCCTAACAGACTGCTTTGACCTCTGCTTCAGCTAACGGGAGGCACTTAGTTATCCTCACTGGTGTCAATCGATTGGTCTCCGGACCTTCGAGTCGGCGGCTTGGGATAAGCTTTCGGGGAAGCCGTTTGTTGGGCTGCAGTTTGTATATAGATCCGACTAGCCCTAACACAAAAAATATGTATTTCTTTGTTGGCTTCGTGGTGGGTGGAGCAGTCAGAATCTTTTCTCGTTCAAACCTGGCATTTTCAAATATTTATATAATTAAAAACCCAGAATCTAGTCACGTCCTCCCATGTACCGAATTTTCTGAAAAGCTTAGTATTAAAAACGTACGTGCCGAAGCGAATGCGAATAATCGTAATAATTGCCCACGCTTCCTTGTTGTGTCTAATCCATTTGGCGAACTGCAAAAGATGTTTCCTTTTATAATAAGTAAGGATATTCATTCTTCTATTGGTCAGCCAAGAAAAATAAAGTGCCAGGAGACTTGGACTCATTAATACAACTTCGGCTACCCAGTTAAGTTCGTCAGTCTTTCACAATGACTTCAACGGTAATCTCTTTGTTTGGATACTCGTTGTTTCCAAGGAACAGAGATCCGCCTCACCACATCTCTTTTGTATAAGTTTACTTGGATCCAGACCTCAGGATATAAGATCACTTGGATTTTTATTTGATGAATTCATTGATGACCATTAGTCAACTCTTAAATTGTTGCCACTCGATTTTCAGCAAACGTCTTCAACTGGTAAGGCTCCCTTTGCGACTAAGAAAGTACAATCATAGAGTCACTCCAGAAATATACCTTGTTCAGAGGGATCTCTAATGCAGGTATAACTAGTTATTAACTTTGCTAGAAAGACTGCGAAGCTCTGGATTTACTAGTTAGTAGATTCATCTTTACTTCTCCGTCTTTCGAAAGGGATTTACAATATATTGCTACTCCGTAAGCTTCCTCTGAGGCATCATCAAATCCATGAGGTTCGGGCTGATCTGCTTCTGCTAAGAATAAACCATTCAACCTTCATTTTTCTAACTTCTGGAATCCTAGGCCAACGATTATTTAAGATCCCCCAATACAAATTTACTATTTTAACTAGCTACTAGTTGCTTTGAAAATATTTACACGAAACAATACTCTTAGGAAATTCGTGGTGCTTTTGTTGTCCTCTAAGATCTATGTCGTGAAAGTTGGTTCAAACGTTTGAAGATTCTAACTTCTCTACATATTAGCTAAAGCTATTACAGCTAACCGATATAAGGTGTATTCTGATCTGCACAGTTAAACATTACATAATATGTTCCTATAAAATTCCTGCATTAAGCTGCTTTAAATTACTAAGGCACTTAGGCTGAAGCTAAGTTTTCCTAATTTTAGTAGTACTTTGAAAATCGAAAAATCACTTGACAATTTTATACAGATTAACATGATATACATCACTTCACAGTTTAACCTGATATCGATAGTTATTTTAAGGCTTGAAAAGTTGGTTTGAGTAATCATATAATTCATCAAATTCAAAGAAGAGAGTTAAATGAAATATTTCCCTTTAACAGAAAATTATTTCGAATCCCTGAAATCTAGAGAACCACAAATTAAATGTGATCATTGTGGTCAACATTATAAAAAATCATGTGAAAGTCATCATCAGCGAATTTCGATTCATAGAGACATTTTGCGTACTGATGAAAAAAAATTGAACTAATTAATACCGGTTAGAAATCATGTTCAGAAACATGGAGAGTTAGAAATAAAAACAACATTGTGATTCCTCGTGAGTATTTGGAAATCCGAAGAAATACTGTGATTCCAAAAATTTCAAATAGTCTGAAAGGTAAAGAAGTTAATTAAATTTACAGCTGTTTTTGTATGTGTAAAAAAATGGAGATGAATTTAAAGAGAGAATTCCTTTAAAATAGCCAATAAAGTAATATCGAGGTCAAATGGTTTTGAAGCGAGGTTGGTCTCTAACTAAATGGTGCGTAGCAAGATTTACTAATACTTGTACTTATTTCAATAAGCAATCACAAAGCGCTATGGCTTAGAATTTAACTGCTAGCTAGTCAGGAGAACGTCGAATAGAATGATCGTGGTCTGAGACTAAAAGCTCTCTCACACTTAGTGATGAGTCGGTACTACCGAACCGGGTATTTTGTAAGGGGTACTGAAAATCGGTACATCCAAGTATCCGTTACTTCAGTACCGAAATCGGTACTTTTCGGTACTCGTTACTTTTGTACCGAAACGGGTACTTTTCGGTATTCGTTACTTCTGTACCGAAACGGGTGCTTTTCGGTATTCGCTACTCTGTAACGAAAATATGCGTCTCTTCTCGATATTTCGGTATTCGTTACTGGAGGATCGATGAGGGTTCAGCTCACTTCGGTTTTGGTACGAGGACAGTAGGATCTGGTTGTATTTGCGAAATGGTGCACCTCCACACAACACACAACCGAAAGCGAAAATATTTCCATCCATCCACTTCCCGCGCCAATCCTCCCAACCCCCACTGGCCATCAAAGACAATCTACACAAACCCAACACCAGAAACAACCCGCCGCGCTCTCCTGCTCCTCAGACACTTCCGTAGTTGACATGTTTTCTGATATTCAAAATCTTACTCCGTACAGATAAAATGAAACACGTGGTAACGTGGCAGAGTTCCTTCAGTGCGCAAAATCGTTAGCTGCGCATTTCGGTACTCCAAATCGTTACTAGGGCACTTCGGTACTCCAAATTGTTACTAGGGTACTCCGGTACAGCAAACCGTTACTCCGGTATTTCGTTACTTCGGTACTCCAAATCGTTACTTGGGTACTCGGTACTTGAAATCGGTTTTCGGTACTTTTCAAAGTAACGGTTACTTGAGTAACGGGTATTTTGTACCGGATACTTGTCTGCACCCGTTACTCTCGTACCGGGTACAAGAAAGTACCGAAGTTGCCCATCACTACCCACACTGAGAGGTTTCTTCCTCTCGTTTAAATAGAACTTGGCAGCACTTCAAATTAGCATAAAGCTGAAAACGCGCGCTTCTTCTAACGGGAAGTTGAAAATGAGAAGGGATAGAAAGATTTAAATTAAAATAAAACTTTGTTAGTTTAACTTAGTAACCTTACACGTTTCTAACTTTGATTCTCTCGATTAGAATCCTGCGGCGGTGAGTTATTCTTGCCATTAGGCTTGTTTACATCGACTTCGGTCAGAGCCATCTTCGCGCTAGTTAAATTGTGAAATTGTTAGGATATTAGGCTACGGTTAGGCTTAAATTTCATTACTTTTAGTTTATCTATTATCCTTATTTAGAGCCAGAAGTGTTGGCTTCTGTAAGCCCTAGTTTGAGCTGTCTGTTAAACTTTATTCGGATTATTAAAAAGGGCCTTTCCACCCTTTCCCTATCTCTGTGGCACTTACAAAGACACCGTGAAAAGTCACCAGCTGTCTTTTGGATTTCTGGTCTAATTGTAGGCTAAGAATAAGACCAGATCTTACAAACTGATTAATGAAGCAGATGAATTTATACTAAAATCATCCATACGGATACTTGCAGAAATTAAATACTTAGAACTGAGAATTAACAAATACGATTGTCTTTATGGATCATCTTACACTGATTTACCTGAAATAATTAAAAGTAAAAAACAGAAATCGTAAGTGTAAAAAGTTATGATAACAAATGTTTTATGTGGTAATAAACGTGATAGTAAATGCTTCTATTTTATCAATTCTTTATCCTGCAAAAATTCATTCAGAAAGAGTATCAAACCATCTGAAACTGGAAACTAAATTATACTTTAAAGAAATTGAATTGCCTGTATAAAATATTAAAAAATTTGAGAAATTAATTAATACATCTGTAAATTTACATGGTTAGGAAAAATCCGTGCATCCATCAATAATAACAGAAAATAAATTAGAAAAAGACGCAAATTTGTTTTATATGAGAAGTGGTCAAAATGCCAAAATGCTTATTATTACTCTAAAAATGTCAATGAATTAAAAAATAATTTATTAGGTATTTCTTCTGCCTTCTTAGCATGCCTTCGTTGAGCAGACTCGGCGCGTATTCGAGAGGTCCATGGTTCGAGTCCCGGCGAAGGCATTGCTCGTTTTTCACGGCTTCTGCTTCCAAAATAACCTAATGTCTCTGCAGTGGCGTCCGAACTAAAAACGGTGGGGGAGGATGATGCTCCACCACCATAATTTGGCGACTGGGTCCCCTAATCCCCAGTCGCCCTTTAATCCTCCAACTGGCAAGGCCGCATATATGCGTTCAAATAAATATTTTGGTCCTCATAACGGCAAGGCAGCATATATATGGAAACCTCAATTTTTGCACAAAACGGCAAAGCAGCATATATGCAGCCCGTGTCGGAGTGCCCTCCCCTCTCCGCTCTTAATTTAAAGTGACAGGTGATCATTTTCCTCTGCGGGAAGTAACTGATGAGAGGAAACTAACTATTGGTGAAAAACACTGTTACATTTGGATGATATTTACAGAGGAAAAAAGTGAGAAATGAAAAAAGTGGTCATCATCATTCGTTAATGGCGTCTAAACTCGATCGTCCACACACATCTTCTATCCCATCATCTTTCCGTCTCTCTCTTTTTCAGTCGTGTTGTGTTGTCGCATTCCTGATACTCACATATATAGAATTTGAAAATTATGAGTACTATTTGTCATTTATGCCGATCTTAAGCTCTTGAAAAATATACATACTTGTTAATAAGCTCCAACAAATTTCTGTTTGCTGTTGTTCCAAATCCCCTTGGGGCAGGAAAGCCTACATTAAGTCCAAGAGACCTTGCCGCACAAGCAAATCGCAGATGTCGTCCTGCTCAGCCGACAGCTGTCTCAGCGAGACGCCTATACAATACAGTAGGTGAGCGGAAGTGGCGGGAAGGGAACAGGCACACGAGGAGAAGGTCTTTTCTCCCTCTTTGAATTTCATGCATCGAATATGCCCACTGAATCTGACCATGACCGTTTGGATAGGTCTAGATCTTTTACTCAGAAGTGACAGGCCTGGTTGTTCAGCGAAATACCACTGGTGAACACAACAAAGTTCTGCATAATGAAATACCAGAAACATGAAGCCAACTGTAAAACTACAGTAGTTACAGCCTATAGTAATAGTAGCCTATAGTTTTATAGTATTTATTACGTTATATACATGAGTTTTATAAACCATCTGTTATTTACAGAGCAGTTGATGGAGTTCAAAATTTTATATTATTAAGTTATTCATGATAGAAAATGATGTTCGAAAATTTGAAGAATTTATTATTAGGAATATCATGATGAAGGATGAAGATCATTACAAAAATGCAAATGTTTGTCATATATGTAAAACGAAATCATACCTGATGCTTCAGATGATAAAAGGTAAGTTATAGTCATTGAAATTTAACTAGAAAATATAGATGACCAGCACATAATATGTGCAGTTTAAAATATGAAATTCTTTATTTCATTTCTGTAATAATTCATAATTTAGCAGGGTACGATGAGCATTTATAAATGAACTTGAATGTAATAAAAACAGTACAGTTCAAAATTTTATCCTGGTGAAAAATCAAGTCTTATTACACCAAAAGGTCTTTATTGTTATGACTACACGAATTCTAAAGAAAGATATAAAGAAATAAAATTACCAGCTCAAGATAAATTCGATAACATATTAAATGAAAGTAAATATTGCGATGAAGAATATAAGGGAACGAAACAATGCGAAATGAGTTAGATAAAAATCTGGGTGAATATGCATATTTATATATAAAACTGGACTTATTAATATTAGCAGTTATCTTTGAAAACTTTAGAGATATATTAGGAAATTAGGTTTTTTGTAGAAGGAGTTGTGAAAAATGTCCAATGCTCTCGCCGGGACTCGAACCTGGACCTCTCGAATACGCGCCGAGTGTGCTACCGTTACACTACGAAGGCATGCAGAAAAGAGGGAGAAAATACCTTATACTATGTCTAAAAACATGCAGGTTAGGTACTCCTGGTACTTTACAGCACCAAGCAGCTTCGGAAACAATGCTAGAAATCACAAATATTGAATTGTAATTATTGAGTGTTTATGACATGATTTTAATAGTAAACAAGGAACAAGAGGTATAACTTGGTATTGCAACAGACATAGGAAAGCAAATAATAAATACGTGAAAAATTACTAATAAACCAATTAGTTATTTAATATATCTAGATGCCAATAACTTATATGAATGCGCTGTGAGACAATATCTACCACACGGATTTAAATGGAAAACAATGACAATTATTTGAATAAAATGGTTGATTCAGATATCGGGTATATTTTAGAAGTTGATTTAAAATATCCAAAAGAATTACCCGACAAACACTCAGATATGCCTTTAGCCTCTGAAAATAGAATTCCAGATGGCTACAGATAAGCTTAATTACTAATAATTTTCCGCGATAAAGAACATTATGTTGTTTATTACAGAAACTTAATAATTGAAAATGAGTTTAAAATTGAAAACGGTTCATAGAGTATTGGAATTTAAACAATATCCTTGGTTAAAAAAATATATTGTAGCTGTACTTTAGTCTTTTGCCGTGAAGCTGTTTTTACCGTTATAGCCTGAAGGCTGTGCTGCTGGTTGTTTCAGCGTGTTTATAGCAGTTTTTCGACGATTATAATTGTGTTCTTGGAACTGTCCTGTGTGATAATGAGGAATAAATTTTGTTTTGATTCTCCATCAAGTGTTATTATCAATTACTCCAAATCCACGAACCCGCAGAACGCAACAATATAGATGTGAATGCAGAAATGATAATTTAAGCTACTGATGATTTTGAAAAAGACTTCTATAAATTGACGAATAATTCAGTGTGTGGAAAAATAATGGAAACCATAAAAGAGATTAACGTAAGATTATGATATATGTATGAGAAAGTTAAAAAATTAATTGCTAAACCAAAAAGTTAAACGGCAGAGTACATTTGAGGGAACTTATTTTCAGTTTATAAGACTAAAATTTCAGTCACATTTTATAAATATTAGATTTATCAGAATAATTAATTTATGACATTCATTATAAATATTACGAAACCTATATTTCATTATACACACACTGAATGCGTGCTAAGGATGAAGTATGAAATTTTTTTTATGACATGGGTTACACGTGATTAGAATGCTAGTATAAATAAGGTGTAAGAGTGCTTTTCGCGATAAATAAAGTAAAATGGGAAAAACGACAGATTTTTCACCATTTAAAAAAAAGGGTTTATTTTTGGTTCAGGTTTAGCAGGGGCCTCCATTTCGAAGAGAGCAAATCTTACTGGGTTCTCAAAGGCAGCCACATCAAAGGTTTTCAAAAGTTGGAATAAGAACCCACAGTCCTTCTCTAGAAGACGTAACTGCGGCTCGAGAGCACAGTTTTTCAAGAGAGTGATCGGCGTCGTCTCCGACAAATTGTACGCAGAACAGGAACTTTCCTGTGCTTCAACTGACACAGATTGTCAATAAGACTATTCCCAACAGATTTTAGCTCGAACCATGAGCACAGAATTGTAGAGGATAGAAAAACATAGTCGGGTGCCTGTGAGAAAACCACTCATTCCCGCCCGACATGCAAAAATTAATTTGCAGTGATGTGAGAAAAGAAGACACTAGACATCTGAGGATTGGAAACGGGTAATGTGGTCGGATGAACCACGCTACATCTTACTTTGCACTGATGGAAGACGTCAAATTTGGCGAGAACCCGATGAAGCCATGAATCTATCTTTCCTCACTCGCACCGTGGAAGGGTCTGGTGGGAGTATCATGGGGAATGTTCTGCGTGCATGGCAGTAGTGCCCTCGTGTTCCTCGAGGGTAAACAAACAGCCATGAGATTCCTAGCTATACTGGCAGATCAAGTGCACCTTGCAAAGTTGCATTTTTATCCTGATGGCGACGAATACTTCATGGATGATAATGCAGCTGTACATCGTGCCTGAAGTGGTCAAAATTGGTTCGATGAACACAGTCTGACTTGCAATACCTTCCCTGACCACCGCACAACCCGGATATTAACCCCATACAGGATATGGTGGAAAGACGCATCCGACAGCACTCTCCTCTTCCATCTAATTTACAAGATCTAAAATCCTGCATTGTCAATGCATGATATTCTGTGGTCGTAAATGCACTCCGGAAGCATATAGACTCCATGCCCAAATGTATCACAGCAGTTATCTGTGCGAAAGATGATGCAATAAAATATTGATCTTGGGTTTCTAATTCAATGGCTAGCGTGTGCATGTTATAAAGTTTAAATATTCAGACATTATTACGCTGCTGTATATTAATACAGGTAGTTTCATATATTTTATTAAAACTGGTGATTTTGTTCAAGATATGAAAGGTATGATCAATTATTTTGATACATTTGATTATCCAAAAAATAATGAATATAATACTCGACGAGTAAATAGGAAGGTTTTTAGGTAAAATGAAAGATGAAAATAATGGTATAACTATGGAAGAATTCTTTAGATTTTCGCTCTTATCATTCGTCTTCGGTTGCTTATAAAACAGATAAATCTGCAACTCAGAAATCAACAAGTGTAAAAAAATGAGCTGTTAAAAGCATAATTTTATTTGAAAATTATAAAGATTATCTATATAACAATTAGCATTATAGTGCCATAAGTTACTTAGAAGTCTATAACATGACTTAATTCGGTTCAACTGAATAAAAAATCGTTATCACATATAGCTGATAAAACGCTTTATTTTAGAAGATGGAACTCGCACGTGAGCGTTAGGTAATTCTAAAAACAGAAAAGTAAGTAACAGAAAGTAAGTAACACCGTTTCCTCAAAATAATAATAATAATAATGATAAATAAATAAATAAATAAAAATCTAAAAGCTTTCAGATTTTATACTACGCCCAAAGGGGTGTTTTTTTAATGTTTTGTCTGTTACCTTTATTTATTAAATATCATGTACTTGCACTTAAACCACTTAAAATTCAACAGTAACATCACAAAAGATTTAGAAACAGCATAGCTTTAGAATTTCTGATAGACAGTCTTGCGCGCTGGAGATATTTTTTTCCCGTACAGTGTTGTCATTGCTCTTTTGGAAATCGTTCAGTTTGTTAATCAAAAATTCCTTAAAGTTTTACAGAATATGAAATTGATAACACATCAAATTCGAGATTGAAAATTCGGGCTTCTATGTGCCCGTATTCGGGTGGACGATTATGTTATTCAAAATTGGATGACTCTAGGTACTGTCGATTTTCACAATGCCGGAAATATACGTACATTCGTACAGATTCTTCATTTAATTTCTTTAAATATAATATCGGGCGAGAATATTTGGTGGCAAGTATTTAAAAAGTGATAAGCCATTTATGCCATTTTGAGGCTAAATAGCTCTTTTCGTTATCTTCTCTTCAAGCGAAATTTACACTCGTGGCTTTTTTATCACGTTTCAGTGCTTTTTTTCATGTATTTGTTTCAAAATCTAATTTTTATAATTTTAAGTATTTATATTTTTTGTTAACTTCATACATTTTAAAATTTTTTCTATGCAGTTCTTGTCGTAATTTTTTAAAATTATCGTATAGTCATTTTATGATTGTCCTTAAAAATAAGGACAATCATAAAATGACTATACGAGCGAGTATTAAGAGCGAGTGTCTTAGCTCGAAAATTTTAATCTCCTGTTAGAAAACTTTAGCTTAATAAAAGTAGATTTGAAAAGTTATTAAATTGATAATTTATATACTATTTTTAATTCTTTATTTGTTTTACAAATTTTCATTTTAGAAAAATTACATTTACTATTTGTTGCCCTCAAGTTATTCTTAGCTCGGATATTTTTCAACTACTTGTATTAGATGAGTATAAATCTTTTTCAATTTTATTTTTATTTTAAATTTATTCGAGCTTCAAAAGGCTGGAACTGGAAAAAATCTGATGTGGGTTTTATCTGACTTCCCGCCAATTCCATGTTTTAGTCAAGTACCACTTTCGGGTGATCGTGAGTAAAGAAAATCTAATTTATTGTTCCGGTAAATAAAATGGTCCGTAATGAGAAATTTTGGATTACGTTTTCCGAGGTAAAATCGCCCATGCTCAAAAACTGCCTCTTCTAAATTCATACGAACATAATAAAATGTTTGGTTCTTTTATATCTGTTAAAAATTATATTCTGTTCTATTAAAATTGTATTCTATTGGTCATTTGAATTTAATATAATTTAACTGTTTTTAAATTAAAAAAATTAAGTATTTATAATATATTTAAAATAAATACTTGAAACAAATTCCATAATTTAATTTTCGTCTATGTTGTTTCTGTAGTATCAACAAATCTAAATTCATTTTGTTGTGCACTGTATACCAGCGATATTTAGGCATCAGTTAAAAATGTTCGTTAGGTTTTGAAATGTAAGCTGAATAGTGATTATCCTGCGATAAGGGATCAGTAAAAGTTGAAATGGAGAAATAATGTTAAGTAAAACTCTCCTTATAGTGATTCTAAATCTTTCTCCTAAAATCTAGTAACGGTTCAAACTAAAGCACCGCAGCCAGTTTATTATCTATACTCAAAACCTAATATACTGTTTCTCAGTCTCAACTGTATATACATAACAGATGCAGGTAAAATTTTTAAATACAAAATTTCAGAAGTTTAGGATTATGTTATAAGGTATTTCTCCCGCCTTCTAGCATGCCTTCGTGGTGTAATCAAAAATGTCAAATGAATGGTGTTAAATGTCAGCACACTCGGCGCGTATTCGAGAGGTCCGAAGTTCGAGCCCCGGCGAGGGCACTGCTCAGTTTTCACTTCTCCAGCATAAAAAAATCCTAATGTCTCTACAATATCATAATATATGTTTTTTTATGAAAATCTGTTTATGTTATTTAAGAAAATTAGCATTAATGTGGAATTTCAGATTTTGACATTCAGTTCGATTCAGGGAAACTGGAATAATCAAAGCTCTATTGTATTTAATATCATATAGAAGAAATGTTACATTCTGTGTAATATTTTTTTTCAATAATATCAGATGTATGTGAACTATGCTTCATGTTTTGTAAATATAGGCTTTGGGAATATATTTACAAAAACTGAAGAAGCAAGGAAGCAATTTCGGTCTTCTAGAACAATAGGATTTCCTTTTTTTCTATACAAAAAATTATCTTTAATGAGTCAAATACCTTCCATTTCGTTACATGATCTTTTACCATCTTTCTGGTAACTTCATGTTTCCGTGCTCATGTAACTTCTGGTCTTTATCAGCAAAAAGCTCAATCCAGTGCGAATTAAGATCATCGTTATTACTGAAATTTTTACCATTGCAGAAGTTTTGTAAACTCCGAAATAAATGATAATTCGATGATGCAAGTTCGGCGAAATATGGGGTCTGCAACATTGCTTCCCAGCCAAGCTCCAGTAATTTCGTTCGTATTTCGAAATGAGGTCTCACATTGTCGTGGTGGAACATGATTCCTTTATGATTCGCCAATTCTGTCCTTTTCTCTTTCATTTCTTCAATCAGTTTCATTAGTTATTGGAAGTAAACCATCTGAGTTGATCGCTTGGTTGCTTAGAAACAGCTCAAAATGCACAAAACCTTTGTAATTCTACCAATTGACAACATGATCTTTTTCTGATGCAATTTAGTTTTCGATATGATTTCTGCTAATTCAGCCTGCTTCTACCATGATCTTTTTTGATTAATGTTATTGCAGAGAATCCGTTTTTTGTGATTAGTGATAAATCGTTTAAAAAAAAAGGTTCGACTGAATTACTTTTAAAAGCGTATCACAAATATTGATTCGATGTGTTAAGTAAATTTCTTTCAGTCCATGCGGAACCCAAACATCGGGCTTCTTAACGACTCCAAAACATTTTATGAGTTTCAGTTATTGTGTGTGGCACATTTAACCATTTTGCAATCTGTCGCACATTTATATGAGGATTCGATTCAATTATGGCTTTAATTTTGTCATCATCAACGTGAAAAGGTCGACCAGAGCGTTAGTCATCTTCGCGTGAAAAATCTCCAGAATGAAATTTTTTAACCAATTCTGACACATGAGTTCTGTTAAGTAATCAACACTACAAACTCCACATATGTCTTCGTAAAACTGAACCATTTTCTTGTGGTTATGATAGAAACTACTCGATGCCTACTTGAGAGGTCCAGGTTCGTTCCCGGCGAGAGGATTGCAGAATTTTCATATCTCATCTTTCCTCAAAAAGAAAAAAAAAACCTAGTGACCCTACAATGAAAAACGTAAAATATCTCTGAAATCTTTATTTTTGCATACAATGTTAAAATTGACCGTAACTAACAGTTGTAAACAGAAATACATAAAATTTGTTTCTGTAGTAAACTAAAAGTGTCAGCTGCAAAATCTCAAAAGAAAGGAAAATTAGAAGATTGACAGAAAAATAACAAGACGAACATCTATTTGCGGAGACCTAAATTGTTTTCTTGCCAAGCCAATACATGTGAGTTCACTGAGCTACCTACAATATTTTTTGTATTACTAAGCTGATCTACAATATTAACATTGTATATACGCAAGATTTTCCAAACAGATAAAAAATTAAGGCATTATTATTTTTTGAATATAGTATGAGGAAAACTTTACTTAAAACTAAATAAAATCTAGTAAACCACAATTATCCTTATAATACACTCACGTTTGTGAAAATTGCAACACCAAGAAGGAATCGTCATAATTGAATGCAATTTAATACACAGTTGAGTGGTAGTGGTACAAATAAATGATTAAATGTTCAAAGCAAACAAACAAGAACAAGAGATCAGAATCAGTATTTTGTGTGGCCACCACGCGCCGCAATAAGTGCTGCTACACGACGTGGCATGGAGTCAAACAAAGTTTGAATGTCTGACTGAGGAAGAGCATTCCATATCGTTTGTACGCGTACCCAAAGTTCGTCTGCAGACGCAACAGGACGAGGATCACGAGCAAGACGCCGACCAATGACATCCCACACATGTTCAATTGGCGACATATCCGGGGAACACGCAGGCCAAGGAAGAAGCTGTACCCGCTGCGCTGCAAAGAAGGATTTAACAATCCGAGCAGTATGAGGGCGGGCATTGTCCTGTTGAAATACAGCGCCTGGCAAGCTTTGAAGGAAGGGAACAGCTTCGGGCTGTAGAACTTCACGGATATACCGGTTGCTGTTCAGATTGCCCACAATTCGTAGCAATTGAGATCGTCTATGATATGCTATGGCGCCCCAGACCATAACTCCGGGTGTTCGTCCACTGTGGCGTTCGATAATGCACTCCGGAAGGTGGCGTTCACCGGCATAGCGTCTGACACGAATGCGGCCATCATGGTACCACAAATTAAAGCGGGATTCGTCAGAAAACACGACATGCTGCCAATCAGCACGCCAGTCTCTATGCTGATTGGCCCATTGTAGCCGCAGGCGGCGATGGTCGTGCGTTAGGGGGATCCTGTATAAAGGAGTCCGTGCGCGCAGTCCACACTGCAGCAGACGTCTACGAATTGATGAAGCACACAATGAAACACCTGTAGCTATTGACCACAGTGCTGCCAATTGTCTAGAGGAAGCTGTACGGTCCGTCCGCGCCATGCGGACCAGGTGTCTATCATCGCGAGCTGACGTCACATTTCGGGGTCCACTCCCGGATTTCCGAGTTGTCCGACACTCGTCCGTCCACTGCTTCCAAACGCGCATCACTGTGCTGCTGTTACGCTGCACACGAGAGGCTACTGCACGATACGACAATCCAGCTTCACGAAGGCCGATGATTCTCCCTCGTTCAAACTCTGTAAGTTGTTCAAATCTCGCTCTCTTTCGTCGACGAGGCATAAGTACAGATTGAGTTAACGTTTACCACTAGCAGATAACCACCGATAACCATACACGCCTCGCTACAGCCGTCTATTTATTCGGATCCATCAGCCGTTCAGAGGGCGCTGCTCAGCATACGCATGCGCTACGGATTTGCAATTCTAATCATTTGCATATCATGCGCTACTTTGCATTTCCTGAAAATTTCAGCTCACTCGCGTAAGTCCTTCATGGTGTTGCAATTTTCACAAACGTGAGTGTATATATTACTTTATTACAGAGCTTTCTACTTACACTGTTTCATGAAAAACTCATTCATATTATTAAAACACTCTTTTCCATATAATTTACGAAAAAAAGGAATTGTAAATAATTTGTACATTAAATATTTTAACAAAATATGTTTCAACTTACTTTTAATGTATTTACATTTTTATTGTGCATTTCTAGGGGTGAATAAAGAATATATGATCAAACTGAAACTCATGAAAACTCATACTAAAGCGCAAGTGTGAAAAAAATTCAAGAAGTTCATGAAAACTGAACCTGAAGCTCTATTTTGAAAGAATTTTGAGATATTAAAAGTACTGGTGGGGGTAGGTGGATCTCTGGGTGATGAGACTGGTCTCGAACTCGTTTAAAGCACGGACACTTCTGCAAGTGTTTCTTCCAACTGAGACTACAAGATAAGCTGGACTGACATAGCAAAAAAAAGTTAGTTTCCTTAATTAGTAATGGCGAAACACTGCAGGACTAGTGAAAAGAGTGATGCCTTCGTTACGGACTTTCTAATTAAAATATTGTCGAGGTGTTTCTACTAGGGATGGAAAGGTAGAAGAATCTCTGCAACCTACGACTAATTCTCCTTCAAAATTGAAATAGGCATGAGGAGACTCGCACTGTGACCTATGCTTAAGGCTTATGTAAACGACAGATGCCGCCTGTACCTCCTAGACACAATACAATTCATGAAACTGCCTAGTTGTAGGTTTAGATCAAGAGGATTAGAAATAACTCGAAGAGAAATTAACGTGTGTTCAGGAATAGCGCCAGTGCCGGTGCAACTAGCGCAGCTGCATCATGAGGCAGACTTTAGAAACAGCAAATGTTTTTAGAATTCAGAGAAACATCGAGTAGCAAAATTTACAGGTTGGAATTTTTTATAGAACTTAGAGTTGGCACTAGGCAGCAGAATTAAGAAGATACAAATTTCTTAGAATTTAAGGAGACACTGGTCAGCAGAATTTAGGATCCGCAAAAATTGTACGAGATGGCAAAAATCCTAGCTCCGGGACTGCTGGTGTTCACGTTACATATGAGCCGCCCAACCGGTATAGAGGTGAGCGTCGCTGATTGCCGTGCCGAAGGGACTGGGTTCGAATCTCGGAGAAGGCATGGCGACACTCTAAATATGCGGCGAGCCAAAAGTTCTCTCGTGTGATTTGGTGGAAAGGGAGAAGAGTGGGAGACCCTCGGACCCGTCCCCCCCGGGGTGCTCTCCGTCAAAGTTGGGGGCGGAACTGAACCAAATCGCACTGTCACCTGTAAGGTGCTCAAGGCTGTTGCCAACGACAGGCGTAATCTTGCGCTTTTTGCCACGAGAAATTTCTTGCACTTGGGCTGAATATGCGTAAGACAACAACATAAGACAACAAGCATAAGCAACAACAATGTTGCATACGGAGAAAACTACCAAGTTATTTATACAGTCAGGATTTTGAATCTGTGCCGATTTATAAGCGCTCGGTTAGGCTTATCCAAATAGCCGCTAGTGGAAAAGTAAATATAAATCCATTTTCATTTTAAAAGCCCTCAGTGAAGCTATTTTTATCTGTAATCAGATATATAATCCGCTTTGCCGTAATTAAAGAATTCAGTTTGTAGAATCTTATGTGAATTATCCATTTATCATGATTTGAACCTTTAATTCTTCTTTCCGTAGTCGCCTACACAACGCAAATTAGTTGATTTGTATTTAAGCCTAGGGTTTGAATGTCTTGGAGTAAGAGCTTCTGGCAGCCTCGCATTTCAATTTCGTACTATCGCCAGCTCTGTCAAAATCATTCCAGCGTTAGTCATCTTGCTACAGATTAGATTCCAGCGTTAGTCATACGCGCTGTTAATTTCTTGAGCCAGCTTAAGCAGACTAGCTTCTCTGCAGTCCCAGACTACGTTACTTGGAAATTAATCGTTCAGTCTTATGTTATTTCAAATGCCCGCAAGTAGAGACGTTCCTATCAGATAATCTTACTAGCGGTTTCAGTCAGACGATCTTGCTAGCCGACGTTTGAAACACCCGCTGTTAATTTCGTGAACCTACTTAAGTAGAGTATCTTGTGTGCACTCTCAGACTATGTTACTGGAAAACTGATCTTTCAGTCTTACGTTATTTTAATAAATACCCGCAAGTAGAGACGTTTTTATCAGACGATCTTTCTGGCCGACGTTTAAAACACGTGCTGCTAATATCCTGAGCCAATTTAACCAGACTAGCTTAAATGCAGTATCAGACTACGTTACTTAAAATTTAAACTTTCAGTCATATGTTAATTTAAATATCCGCCAGTAGCAGAAATATGTTCTTTTGTCCAAGTTGTGACTTCTGTTTATTTAAAGGGGTCAATAAAATGTTATTTTAACCTTCATACGACATTGGCATTGCTTCAGACTACAGTGGTAAGTCGCTTTTCACTCTAGTAGGATTTGGGAGGCAATGATTTGAGTTCCTATACAAGCTGGACCCTACAAATAGCTTTATCACTTTTAAAATAATTTAATTTTTTAAACTACAAATTACTGCCAGGTATAGTTTCTATATTATATACTGCTGTTTGATGCTCATTGAGACTTTTTGGCTTTAATCAAATTTAAATTAAATCTCAAAAGGCTGGAACATCAACTGGTCGGTGATGAGATGACGAGATGCCCGAAGAGTGCAGACTTAGTAAATACTCTTTACAGGTGCCTAAGTAGTTAAAAGAAAATTTGAGTTTCAAAAATAAATTTTTCTAACTCAGTATAAGTCTGTTAAATTTAAACCTTAGAAAAATTGTCTGAAATCTCTAAATCTACTTCATTGATAAGTTGTCGAACTGAATTTCTTATAATATGTGGCTGCTTTGCAAATAAGGAAACTAATTTGCTCTTGAAGAAGAATATCATTGATATTTGTACACTTTTGATAACTCGGCTGCTTTTGGCATTTGAAAATTCACTCAACATTTGCTTTTAAAAACTGAAGCTAAGTAACTATCTAATGTTACTAATTGGTACAGTTATTAGCCCAAAGGGGCAATTTGCCCAGAAAGGCTATTAATTTCGTTTTGTAATTTTGCGTTGGTCACTATAAACGGCGTTTCACTTTTCAAATTGTTGCCACCAAATATTAGAGCCGGCCGTTCAGAAGGTACAGTGGTTAGGGGAGCCTGACTACTATACCGAAGGGTCTGGGTTCGAACCCCGGAGAAGGCATGGTTGTAACTGTCCGTCCCTTCATAGGAGGCCATGATGACCCACCTATTAGGTGTCTCCATAATAAAGACACTACCACATCTGGCCTTAGTATAGATTAATGGACTCTGTTACAAACTGCAACTATTCACAATCTGCCATTTGAAAAAAAAATATATATTACAGCCCTGCATTATATTTAAAAAAATTAAATAATGAAGACTCTGCATAAATGTATGTATGTTTCCGCACTGCGAGAAGACAACGGTACCAAGAGACATCAAATTTTGAATAACGTAGTCCTCGACTCGAATATGGACATCTAGAAGCCCAAATTTGGAATTTGTTTGCTTTATTATCTATTTCATATTTTGTGAAAATTTAAAGAACTTTTGATTTACAAACTTTACGATTTCAAAGCGAGCAATGCAACATTGTAAGAAAAAAATTCATTTTTATCTCCAGCGCGAGAGACTGTTTATCGGAAATTCTAAAGATATGCTCTTTTTAAATTATTTTGTCATACTGCTGTTGAATTGAATTTTATGTTTTAAGTACGAATAATATGATATTTAATTAAATAAAGGTAACATACAAAATGTCAAAAAAACGCCCCTTTGGGCGTAATATAAGATCTAAAAGCTTTCAGATTTTTTTTATGATTTGCATAGAGTTTACATTTCTCGTACGTCTAGTTTTCGTAACATATTAAATCGTCTAAAAAATAAGAGATTACTATAATTTGTTTACGTTCTAACTGCATTTAGAGACACTACAAACTGAATGGATGGCTCAATAATAATGGGTCTGGCATCACCGATCAATATTGACACTACATGATGTTTTTCTATTGACTTTTTAAAAGTTTGTCCTAAGTCCCTATTTAGGACGGACTGCTAAGTTTCGTGTCAGCGAAAGCGATTAGAAATCGTGACTTAGTTTCTAATCTTCGGCTGTGTTTGATGTTTGAGGCCCAATCTGTCTAAAAATGCTGCAGCTATCTAGTATTTTCAACTTCCCAATTTATTTCATCCAACATAAGTAAGTCCAAAACTACATATGTTTCATAAAAGTAGTATTTATTTCCAGCTTAGGCCTCTCCAGATTTGAGTTACTAACAGTGACTTACTTTAAAATTACGGAAAGCATTACACATAAGTTGCGTAATCCTCAAGTTCTAAAGACGAAAGCAACTGACAGTTGAATTTACGGTTTCAAAAATTAAGGAGGATTGAATGTTATTAAAAGTGCTGGCGTCGAAAGCTATTAACGGTAAGATATTGGCCATCTGTACTTAAATCCTGTGTGAGAATAACCGAATCAGATTAGAGTTTAGGTTTCTTCAGATAACTTTAATTTCACCAAAGTAAAGAAATAAATAAATAAAACTCATTTAACCAGCTTTAAAGCAGCTAATGTTGAAATTACTTATATATATGTATGTGTGTGTGTGTGCGTGTGTGTGTGTGTTACACATCAGATAAAAATAAAACGTTTCAAATAAAAAAAGCTATAAAAATGGTTGGTCAGTCGGATTATGAAAATTAAAGCAAATCTGAATTTTGTTTATTTATTATTCATTTATTTACTCCTAGATTAATATAAAATGAGCGCCGATGGTCACTGTTGGTTTTACTTACAACAGATTTTCATTACGTAAGACTTTGATAAATCTTGTCTTTTCATTAAGCTGCATTTTCTTTGGAAAATATTTAGCTTATGAGCATTATTCCCTTGAAATGTCAGTGTCACTGTCCGGACAAAACTAAGATTGTTATTAAACTTATAAAGCAGATTTGTTGTTAATAATGCTCAACCAAAAATAGACCAAGGAGAAAATTATTAAGTATTCGTAGTAATGCATCATGGAAACTTATGAATGCTTCCTGCCTGCATCTCTGACTTTAGTTCTAACGTCATCTGCAAACTGAGAACAATGCATGAAATTAAAACTAATCAAAAATTAACCTGCTCATTTTAGATTGCAATAAAATATTATGTTTTGATGATTTCTAAATAATAAATGTTTGTTAAATATTAACTATGTGTTTAAATTTCACGATAACAGCTTTATGATAATAGTAAAAGGAACAAAAGATCCTTTTTACTTTCCTGTGCAAAGTAAAGGAAGTGTTGTAATCACGAAAAATTTCGGGTATCATATTTCAACAAAAATATCCATTCGAACCGTTCCCGAAACCATTTCGACTGTTTTTTAGCATGACATCTGTACGTACCGACAAAGCGAAGGACTTTTATTTCCAAAACGGTTTGTAAAACGGGTTTAAAATCGAATCAAAATGGATTTTTTTCGTGACGTCTGAACCTATGTACGTGTGTACCCCGCATAACTCAAAAGCGATTAGCCATGGAACTTTGCGATTTTGTGCATGAGATTACTATAACATCTAATTGGGCACCTCCCTTTTCTTTTACGATCGGCAGCACACAAGGTATAGTTACTTTACGTTAAGAAGGTCGTCTTAAGAAATCAGTAAGTTTGGGTTTTTTTTTTTTTCTTTAAAATAGGTTTTCAGATCTTAGCTATTTAAGACTCAGATTAGATTTTATTATTTATAGAAATTTTCATGAAAAGTATTTCGTTTTCTTGGTTTTAAAAGTTTAGTTTAACATAATCGGGGACCACCAAATTTTTTAGTTTTGTATAAATAGCAATTTGGTTTAAAGTATTATTGTTTAGCTCTTTATTTGTAATTGCTTTACAATTCCAGATTTGCATATAATGGTTTTAGGCCAATTTGTTTTTTTTTAATGTCAATTTGCATAATGTAATGTTTTATGGCTTTTTTGAGTAGTCAATTTGGCACAATGTATGTTTTAGTCTTTTTTCCAGGTGTTTCGAGAGCGCGTAGGGAAAATTCTGGTACATTTGAGATTCGATTTTTCGGTTTTATATGAATTTTAATGTCTTAAATTAGTTGAATTGTTTTTCGGTTTTTGATCTCAAATAAACCAGGAGAACTAGAAATGTTTTCGAAACATATTAATCGACTTTTGTGAAGCTTTAATTCATTCTCCCTTCATGAGTTCTGAATTGGAGTTTCATTAAAAGGAGATTCATTTTTATATTTTTGTAATTTTATATATTTTCCCTTTCGCATTTTTATCTTTAGAATTTGTTCTACTGTGCATTCTTATTTTAATTTTGATTTGTTTAGATATTATGTTATACACTGTTGCAATCATTAATATTGTAGAGAAATTGCCTTGCTTTGATTCCAATTTAATATTAACTTTGTCAGGACTGAGTGTTCTATGCATACTTTTGGCGAACATATTCGTGAGGTAGTTAAAGTCCTGATCTTGAACAGGGAGCTGAATGCAGCTATGTTCTGTGGTAGAATACTGTGGTTAAGTGGTAGAATAACTGCACGTAAGAAGGATTTAAAATCCTCTTTTATTAAACCACTATTATTTACAGCCGCTTCCCAACTCGGGAGGGATAAGAGAAAATAATGATCGCACTTGGGTCTAACTTGAACAATCAAATAATTTAAACTAAAGTTAAGTAGAAATTAAGTAGTTGTTGCTCACAGAGCTATAAACGCGAGGTTGGCCTCTTGTTAAACGATCAATGGTTCGTAGCAAGATTTAGCTAATACTAACGCACTTAGATTATTTCAATAAGTAATAGCGTAACAGCGCTAAGGCTTAGAATTTAAATACTAGCTACTCAGGTGGACGTCGAACATAGCCGCAGTGATCTGAGATTAAAAGCTCTCTCACACTGAGAAGTTCCTCGCTAACCTTTAAATACAAACTTGGCTCCACTTCAAATTAGCATAAAGCTGAAACGCGCACTCATTCTAACGGGAAGTTGAAATAAGAACTTATAGGAAAGAGAAAATTAACATAAAACTTTGTTAATTTAAACTAAAACCTTACAACTTTAGATTCTTTAAGTTTATATGTGTATACACACTCCTTTCCTTACCCGGCTTAAAAGTCCTTTCACAGCCTGTTGGTGGTAATTATATACTTCCAGTCACAGAAGCGTTTCAAATGATGGAAATATTCATGTTTTGGCAATGTCAAATTTATGAAAAAATTAACTTTTGGGCAAATAACGAGATCTAAATTTTAATCCGATCTCTCGGTTCCTATACTTATATTTGGGAAAGTTTTATACTGGTTATGAAAATATAAAATTATAAAGTTTGACTGCTGTATGACAAAAAGTGATCGGGATATTTGATTTCAAAATGTTCAATTTTTTATGTCATTCGTCAACTTGCTTGGAGGGTACAATTAATGAAGTTAGAAAAATTCGAGGAAGAAAAGTTAAAATGAAGTGCAGCAAAAAATGTGCATAATTTAAATAGGCCATAAAAGGAAGTTATGAGGTCTCCACATCAGATTTGTTATTCCTGATAAAGTAATTATTTATTATTCTTGCAATAATGGCTTTCGGATGAATTCTTAACGAGTTTTATTTTTATTGTTATTATTTTCTTAAACATCTGTATAATTACAATGTTAATTACGTACATTTTTCTAAACTACTTTTGTAATTACCATTTGTAATTACCATCGCATAGTATTTTAATGCAGAAATACGGATTTTGTTTAGACATGAATTTTTACAATTTCGTCAATCTTCACCAGCTCGTGTCTTAGAGATTTATAAAATGTAATAAAATTCAAAATTTTGGCTTAATCAATTATGAAAATCAGATAAAAGAACGCGAAAGAACTTTCAGCTGTTTTATTTGTAGATAATTTTTTATGCATTCCACAAATACAGTTATATCATTTGTGCATGTTTGATTCATATATTTTATGTACATATGCTCCCAATCTATGCAAATGCTTAAGAACTCGGGAAATCGCAAACAAGCTAAATTAGTCACTTCCTAATTTAATCGTTCTCCGAAATGTAGCAGAAAATGAAGCTCCCAAAACTTCATTTTTTCTGTTTATAATTCTTAATTTTAATGTTTAAAACATTTTAATCCTTTTTATTTCAAACGATTCTCCCTTTTTACTTTGCAAAAGTTGCGATCACTCTTTTCTCTTAGTTTCCTAATTGTTTATTGGCCGTTTATCAAATGGTGTCGAAGTTGAATAAGAAGTTCCATTTTTTTATTTCTTTTATAAAATTCAACTACTTCTACTTTATACAAATCAAACTGTAGACGTAATAATGATTAAACATCCATACATAAATAACTAAATAATTTGATAACACAGTTCAAATATAATTAAGTATTAAAACACTTATAGGTTATCAACATTCTAACGACAGAATTCTATAGACGACAACTCGAAAGCATGCCACACAAGAAACACAGAGAAACAAACAGTTATTAATTGTAAATTAATTACGCAAGACGTTAATGTGAATTTACTCCCACCCTCTCAGGTTCATTCCTGATATAAAGGCAGAGGTGAATGTTTATTTGTAAGCATTGTGAAGATACTGTCTTAGTTTTGTCTGTGGCTACGCGAACTAATCGTCTTTACCAGGACGGACTTTTTCCTCCAGTGGCGCGCACTTGCTTTTAAAGGTATTGGCCACTACTAAGGCCAGACGTGGTGACCATTTTATTGTGGAGGCACCTAATAGGCGGCCATCGTTACCTTCTATGAAGGGATAGACAATTTTACATCCATGCCTTCTTCAGGATTCGAACCCGGGTCCTTCGGTATCGCAGTTAGACTCCCCTAAACACTATGCCGTCTGGGCTGCTCCAGGATGGACATCGATGACACACCTTATAGGCCTGTTAAAGGTTAAGATTCATCTTCGATGACAAGAACCACAGCGTCGCTTTTCAGGTTAGGTGTGGCGTCCTCTCATGTGGATCGCTGTTGAAGAGAAGTTCTCACCTTTTTCCAACGATTTTCCAACGATTCCAAAATTCACGTCGAAGGTTCTGAATAAATTCTCCTGTAGAACTCCCTGTGCGAGCAGGGGGATGTGTGTCTTGGTATGGAAGTCAAAGTATCACCTGTAATAAAATGAAATGGGGGTTAAATTATACTAATTAATAGAGTCAATATCAGAATCGTTCCCGTAAGTAAGTAGACGTGAACTCAAAACAGCTTCGATCTGTGCAAGTAGAGTTGACAACTCTTCGCAGGTCAAAATATTCTCTTTCAAAACTCAGATGAAATTTCGATGAGTGAATGCCAGCTTCCCATATTTCTTTGAAATGTGATGAAGAGAGCATTTTAAGGGAAACCGATTTGTATTCCCATTATATATGAGAAAAACCAGTTAAGCACCTGTTTAATAAGCAGCCTAATCTTTAATGAAATATTATCATCTTATGTTATTCCTTAATGAAAATCTTATTTAGCTAATCATTTAAAAAATTAACATTCTCATTTGCAATATTGATTTTTAGGGAAAGTATAAACTTTTACATACAAGTTAAGCTTATATTATTCAATATTTTTTATCCTGGTATCAGCTTTTTTGAGCTATTGTATTTAAGAAAGAATCTGATTTATAGATATTTTTAATATACTCAAGATAGGTATAATTTTATGATGATTATTTTGAAAATGAGATAATTTTAAAACTCTCAGTGATAATAGCAGTGAGTAAAAAAATGATGAAATATTTAACTATATACATAATAGAAATAAAATTCTTAATATTTAGTATTTTCACTAGAGCTTTAATATAACATTTCTACGTTTTTTACTTTTCTATTAACTGCATGTGAGAAACATTATGACAATCCCTGCAAAGTTAGGAATAGCCTATTAATAATATAATTTATCAGAACTAAATTTTATCTATTACATTTCGTTAGACAAGGACTGTTTTATCACATCCTCCCGGATAGGTGTTCTGATTGTGACGAAATTGCCCCTGCTAAAATCAATGTGTAGAGTCATTAGGGTTTCTTTGAAGCAGGAGACGTGGAAAACGTGCAGTGCTCTCTCTCGGACTCGAACCCTGGATCTCTCGAATGCGTGCCGCGTATGCTTCCAATTAATACACGAAGACATGAGGAAATGAGAGAGAAAATGCCATATATACTCCCTCTTTTAAAAGGCAGATGATGATTAGGAGACCTAGTCACCAAATCATGGTGGTAATGAATTATCATCCACCAGGTTTTAGTTTGGGCGCCACACGTATAGAGTCATTAGGGTTTTTCTGAAGCAGGAGACGTGAAAAATGTCCAGTGCCCTCCCCGGGACTTGAACCCTGAACCTCTCCAATACGCGTCGAGTATGCTTCCAATTACAACACGGAAACTACGGAAAGGTGGATAAAAATACTTTTTAAATGTAGCCTCGATTACATAGCCTCGATTATGTGGGCCGATGCCGAAGAAGCAGGTCACGGAGGATTTAAAAACACAAATAATTCATACTATCAATTTTCATGAATAATGTATGTGTTTATTTCTTTAAAAAAATCAGTAATTTTATTTTGAAAATGTTTAAGTATTTGTAGAATTTTCCTCAATATTTTATAAGTGTAATTTCATCATTGCATTCGAATCCTCTTTGATCATTTAAGTCCATTAGAGTTTCAACGAAAGTCTTTGCTGTCTCGGGACTAATGTAATTGTGAATATATTTTTCGTTTATGTTTGCACTAGAGTTTGAGCATCTAATCATAGAATTAATTTTATAACCCAGAGTTTCAATATCACCAGTACCGCTCTCTGCCTCATCTGTTCATGTGACATCTGAAACGATATCCGCATCTTTGAAAAATTTAAAACCTATATCAGTAGAATTGTCATCGAACCATTCCTCGATGCTTTCCCGATGATCTGCATTTTGGATAAAATTTACATTTTCAATTTTTGGCATAAAGCTTTAGTTATTGTCTGGAGTTTTTCACAATTAAATAAATCTTGAATTTCTATATTAAGAAGAATCTTTCTCCATGCTCGGTCTTGCGCTTTTTTTTTGTTTTTTTA
This sequence comes from Stegodyphus mimosarum, assembly GCA_000611955.2. Classification (NCBI taxonomy): domain Eukaryota; kingdom Metazoa; phylum Arthropoda; class Arachnida; order Araneae; family Eresidae; genus Stegodyphus; species Stegodyphus mimosarum. The sequence goes on from KK118648.1 coordinate 269,603, forward strand.
CACACACTCTTTGCATAGTCCTGAGTATGCGTAAGCATCACTACGCACCGATAATCCGCAAACCGAATAATCATCACCCGGATAATAGACAATACACAGTATTTAATTTTTTATGATTGCACTAAATTACTTTACATGCAGATTATCTTTTGTAAGCACGTCGATAAAATAAAAATTTAGTTTAAGATAACGGAACATTTTTTTCCTTAGAATTTTTATAGTACATAAAATGATGGCGAATTTGCGGTAATATGTAATGAAAATGAAAACCTGAAGACTATAAAAGTGTGATACAAGCATTTGCATAAAGCATACTTAGGTTCTGAACCGTGCCACTCCCTAGTAGATGGAAATCAGGGGTATCGGTTGAATGAATTGGTTCAAGAATGAAATTAAAATATGTAAGTTAATAACCTAATGGGAGAAAAAGAAACGCAATAAATTAACGACAAAACAATAACACGCATAAAAGAGGAAATGCAAACGTTTCTTTGTATGATTTTATTTTTTTTAAATCGGATTTCATCCTTCTCTAATGGAATATATTAAAGTGAATACTTTCTTCACCTGTTTAAATATTAAATACAGTATCAGTTTTAGTGCGCAGCAGAGAATTACACAAGATTAGTTTTAGAAAGAAAAATGTAACCCAAGTTCAAAAGAATGGATATACGAACAAGACTTAGAGACATGAATGATATCAAAGTTCAAAAATTTTTTAATTGTTGACAGAAGAAGATTTTAAACTAATTTTCTGATTTAATAAATCATCTGAGTGTTTTTAATTGGTTTGAACTGCATTGTTACTTTGATTTATAATATATTCATCTCGAATAATAAATATCATATACCTTATTAAAAAGCCTGATATGTTATAAATATATTTAATAACTTATATAGGCTTAATAACTTTAATTCAGATACCAAATCTAAAACCATTAATGTTTATCCCCCTTACTATAACAATTGAAATTTTATTACTTTTTAAATATAGGCGTCGAAAGCTTTATTTTATATTTCGACGCAGTTTAATAAAAGTTACGGGAATTTAAATTGTGTTTTATAATGTCAAAATTATTAATTTCTTAAAATACTTCAGAAAGATTTAGCCTATATAAAAATTATTCTGCACAATGGGAGGTGATCGATTACTTCTAAATACAGTGGCAACGTTCTTATTGAAACGAATATTAAATGTCAATTAAGTACTAAAATTTTAACCTAGGTTTAAAACATTTCTTAATATCGTCCCTAGATGGCAGCACTAAAGATATATTTCTGTTGTTCGCAAACCGATGAAAAGATTTGGTTCGCGTTAAAAAGAATTTTGTATCAGCCAAATATTGCATAAGATGCTATCTGTTTTTAATAATATTTACTCCGCCTTTTCCATAACTTAAATGTACGTAAATGCATCTCTATCCCCTGATACTTAAGAGGAAACTAAGAAAATTAAATATTCAACAAAATTTCCTCTGTGAATCAGCCTTAGATAGAGCGCGACGAAAACTTTAAAGGAAAAAAAAAATGCCACTTTGCATGCTCATATTCAGCTATTAGTTACGGTTATTCAGAGTATTTGCCAGAAAACTAGTCTAATGCGAATTCCTTTTACTAGGATTTTGCCATAATAAATTAAATGTATCATTTAAAGCAAAGCTAAGATATTAAGTTTGAACTCATCGATTTCGAAAATATACATGTCTTATATGTACAAGCACTGACATAAGAAGATCTAATTTTTATGTGCCTGTGTTTTAAAAACTGTGGATATAGGGTAATTTAAGAAGATTATGCAGGTAAGCATTATTTGCACGATTAGTCTTATCTATAGAATTTCAGTTTAAATAAATAAAAAAATTTTAAATTAAATTTCAATTAAATTAAATTTTAATTTTAACTATTTT
>KK118648.1:271568-291672 GCA_000611955.2 Stegodyphus mimosarum
CACACTTCCTTCAAAATAAATTCCCCTTAGTTAATGTGTTCCTTATTCTATTAATAACTTTTAAAAATAACCCTTTAGTAACGCGCTGAACTTATGTTGAAAAAGTTACCAAAATTATCTGATCTAAACCGCTATATTTCAATAACAATAGATGTTAAGAAGTGTCGATTTCAGAATCCATATAAAATTTATATTTCATTGAAAGGACAGCAAAAACAGCAAATTTTAATAATTCGAAATTCAACACCACTATTTCTAAATTAATATTCTTTAAGTAAAAGTAACTTTTAAAAAATTTCATTTGAAAATTTAAAACATACCAGGTATAACTGTCCTTAGCAGTATTTTTATACTGTCCTCAAAAATTTTAATTAATTGCAACGGTGATAATTTCAGTTTTTTATAGATATATATACACACATATTTCTTTAGGATAAATCCTTTCTTTTCTAGAATTTTACCGTCTGCACCTTCAGATAGAGCCGGAAAATCTTGTTACATAGCGTTTCAATATAATTTCTATTTTTTTGGCAAATCCCTGGATTAAATCTACCATTTCACGTAACAGTATAATTAGAGTAATAATTCTGAATAATTGGAAGTAATAAATTTATTGCTTAAAATTGATTTTTCAGATGAAAAATCTGATTGATCATGTGTCATAGACACTAAAATGAAAATTAAAATATGTATAATAAATAAAAATAGGTAAAACGAATTTTAAAAAATCTGAAAGGTTTCAGAGTTTAACAATCGCCAAAAGGATTTGTTAACGTTCTTTACGCTCTCGCTGAGCTCGGAGTCCATCAGTACATATAGGCTATATCTGCCTAAGGGAGCTCGGAGTCCATCGGAGTTTGCTGTTACACTCACGCCTAATATATATATATATATATTTAAGGTTTACTATTAAGCTTCATTTTCTTCGCAGAATTCAACAACAAAATTACAAAATTTTAAAAGCAGCGTTAGCAGTATACGTTTACAACAATTCCATATGAAGCGTTAAATGTTGGCATACATTTTTCTGTTTTTGTTTTCAGTCTTCTCTCAGTTCATCATATCAATGTTCAGTTTTCTTACTAAGATGGCTTTACAAAAACTTTTGTCTTTTTATTATTAACGTTTGCGTTTTCACTTTATCACGTTCTTGTTGCTTATGCCACATAAAATTCGATTTAACAGCAAAATCACAAAATATTTAAAAACAGTATATCTTCGGAACTTCTGATAGTGAATTTACATTTACAGTGAACCGACGCAAAATTCCGTTTCGAGACTAATAGTCCTTCTGGACTAATGCCTCTTTAGGCTAATAAAAAATTCTTTTAGAGCATAAGTGTTTATTTAAAACTCATAAAATCATTAATGTGCTAAAAGGGAAAAAAATAACTTAATATATTTTAATGGGAACAAGTTATTAAATTATTCTCTGAAACAAATTCATCTACAATTTTATATCACATTTAACAAAAGTGTGGGCGCCTATTAACAAAATCAAATTTGGCATTACTTTTATACATTTATTAAGTTTGCTCTATGCTTTTGTAATTTTTGTGATGTAAAATTGCAGATAAATTTCGTAACGAAATTTTTTAATCTCTTGTACCCGCCAAACTGTGAGATAAGTTATTTTCCTTATTTTAGTTCATTAATGATTTTATGAGTTTTAAATATAGGATTATTTTACAACAAAATTTTATACATATTTTTATTTGAGAATGTATTTCTTAAAGAAGAAAATCTCTGTATATACAATATGACGAATCACTGTGAATTAAATTGGAATGTTGATGTAAAATAAAAGTGCTGAACGTCGATTCAATATTGGTTTGAACGTTAATTCAACAACCCATCGAATTCCAGGATTGGATTGGTTTGTAAATACAAATTTTAATAAAAAAAATCACGATTTTATTCAGCTATGTACTACTTACTTATATCTTTCTTTTTTAGCACATCCTCTCCTCTAGAAATATTAATGTAAATCTTCGACAGCAAAAATTGTCACGAATTTTCACTACTCATCCCTTGAACGCCTTGCAAATTAGCGGCTTTTTCCCCTCGTGATGAGACTATTGTCATGTTCATAATGGCAGCACCGGTATTAATTCAGAACTAGATGTTACATGTGTATGGTTAAATATTTACGTGGTACTATTCCGTTAGAGCGGCTTTAGTTAAAACATGAAGAAAAAATGAGAAGAAAACGATGCTAGAACAACACGCCAAATATCGTTTCTCGAGATTTCCAGTTTTCGTTTGAAATATCATCACACGTTATTTTTTTTTTTTTTGCCGTATTTCGCTATTTTTTTAGCACGATGGACTACATAATTTGGAAATTACCTAATGACGAAGAGGCTGCCATGAAGATTCTTTCAGGACAAAGGAATAATTTATAGCAATTGACTTTGTTTTCAAAATCATCCAATGAAGTTAACTTTTGACTCAAACAAAGCTCCTATATGGCGTTGTTACCTATGTTCTTGCTGTTAAAACAAAGGATTGATAACTAAAACATGGTTTCAAGGCTTGCGTCTTTCTTTCCCGAGTGCCGTTCGTTTTATCTATCTGTGGTGTCAGAAATTGACGTCGATTGAATTTTACCATCTTCAGTTAGAAATCAGTCGTAATATGACAATAGATTGGAATAACTATTTGAATGATGTATGTGCAAATAGTTTGATGTTTCATAAAAGAAATAAAATCGGTGGAGACAACAAAATCGTAGAAATAGACGAAAGTCTTTTCAGAAAAAGAAAATAACAACATTGGATATGATGTTCTCGAACAATGCGTATTAGGGGATTTATGCCGGGAAAGCGAAGAATGCTCTCCTCGTTCCCGATCGTTGTGCTACAACATTGATGACTGCCATTGAGAGAAACATCGCGGATGGCAACATAATATTTTCAGACTGCTAGAAAGGATAGAGGAAAGAGGAATTAAGAAATGCTGAATTTTTCACTGTGACCATAGTTATAATTTTGTAGACCCCGAAACTGTATGCCGTACCCAAACTGTGGAGCGATTGTGGGGCAATGCTGTTCAGAGGGGCACTGCTTGCACCATTTAAAGTCATACTTGATAGAATTTATGTGGTGTCGGTTATATTCAAAAACTGAAGTTGTTTATATAATATTGAATGATATTTGTAATTTTATGCCAGTTACAGCCGAAAACATCGCGGAGAGAACAACGCAAGGCGAAAACGTCGTGGTACAAAACATCGTGGTACAAACATCGTGAGAGAAAATAAAGCAAAGAGAAAACATCGTCGTCGAAAATATCGTTGTAAAAATAAAGTACCTCCAAATCATCGCATGACGATAACATCGCACGCATGCGTTTTTGTAAATAATTGTAAATGGATATTCGCATAAGGATTTGTGAGCGCAAAATGGAAAGAAGGATAATTTTTGCTTATTTTTATTAACTAATAAATTTTTAAAAACAGAACAAGAAATTTAAATAAAACAAGAAATAATTTTCACTATAAGAGTATCAGATTAACAAAAGTGAAGAAAATTGTCTCATAATTAACTTCCGAATTTCTTTATAGATATAGTCCATAAAGTTACTTATTTTCCTTTTTCTATTCTTTTCTAGATTATACTTTTCATGAAAAATTACCAGTAAACTTTATAAAAAATAATTTATTAATGATCTTTGTTAGTTAACTATGTCAGTTTAAAATTTTATTAAATGCTATAAGTTGCATTAATTTTCTATGCTTAAGTTTTCATTTTGCATTTTCAACAAATATTTATTAGTTAATAAAAAATATGAAAGTAAAAATTATCCTTCTCTTCATCTTGCGCTCACAAATCATTATGCGATTATCCTTTTACAATTATTAAAGCCTGAAAAATGCATGTGTATGATGTTATCGGCATACGATGATTTGTAGGTACTTTATTTTTTACCACGATATTTTCGGAGAAGATGTTTTTAAACTAAGAAGTTTTTGAACCGCTTTATTTTCGAGGATGATATTTTGTACCACGACGTTTTAGAACAGCGATGTTTTCTCCGCGATGTTTTTGCCTCGATGTTTTCGGCGGACGCCTTTTATGCCACCAGTTAAGATTAAATTTCGTTTTGTTTTATTATTTATTATTTATGCGTAGAAATACTCTAGATTAAAAAATTAAAAAGAAAAATTTACTTTCTTTAAGAATTATGAAATTTAAAAATTGCTTTTTACAGAAGTAATTTTTTTTAGTCTTTTGAACTTTATTATTATTTCATAACTTTATACCTGGCAGCAACTGGTGACCAAAAAAAAGAGGTGCCTTTTTAACGGACGCCGCTCTAGCGGAATAGTACCATTAGCGTTGAATAATATAAGCTTTTTATCCAATTTGATATTTATTTTAACTATTACTTCGTTGTTCTGGTAAAAATTAACTAAAAGAGCTATTTTTTTTATTTTGTAAAAACAGATACTGTATAAAACCTATCCTAAAAAAATGATCCGAGATTTATTGCTATATATTTATCAAATGTTACTCTGACATTCAAGAGAATATTTTCTGACAAGTATAAAAACCGTCGTAAAACCGAAAAGACTTTTTATTTCTTTCCAAATTACCGCGGAACATTCTCAGACTACTTCCTTACTACATGATTGAATAATAACAGTATACGGATCTTCTGTTAATTACCGGTTTCTATCAAATGTCATTTAAATGTAAATGGCAATTAAGATACTATTGTTAATACCGGTTCGACTGAAGGAAAATGTCACTGATGTTTACAGAAGGTGCAGGAAATGTATCTAAAATTTTGTGGACTTGAAGAGATCATTACAACTGAAGGTTTGATCATTCTTTTTAATTTGTAAAATGTGTTATTTGAAGACCAAGATATGCAGCTTTCTGATCTTCATTTGCAATTCAAGATTCAGGTAGGTTTTGTTTGCAAAAAATGGAGATGGAGACGTCAAATAATTATTATTTTGCATTGTGAAAGGAAACATGTACTGTTAAGAAATTATGATGAGAAATAAATATTCAATAGCACATTTTGCATATTTTAAGATTGTCGTCGATGACATTCATAAACCAGGCAGCCCACTTGTAGAGACATTAGGCATTTATTTCGGAGCAGGAGACGTGAAAATTATGCAGTTGCTCTACAAGGTATTTCTTCCGCCTTCTTTGCATGCCTTCATGGTGCAATGGTCAGCACGCTCGACGCGTATCGAGAGGTCTGTGGCTCGAGTCCCGGCGAGGGCATTGCTCATTTTTCATGACTCCTGCTTCCAAATAATGTAATGTGTCTACAGCTCCACCGATAATTATGGAATCTTATTATTCTAATTATGGATTTTCCGATAGCTAGTCAGACGTAGTTTCCAGTTATCCAGTAAGTGATAAAGATAGCGAAAAACTTTGCACTCCACTTAAAGGGCGACTGGGTAAGTGAAGACGCAATCGTTAATGTCTGGTGATGATGGACGTCCACGACCTTTTAGCTCGGGTGTCACATGCAGAAATTCTAGAATTTTTCTAAAGCCAGGAAACCGAAGAATGATTTTCCATGGCGGATTCGAATTCCGGACCTTCCAATGGCTGGATACTTGCAATTACAAAAAGAAGGCACGAGTAAAGAGGGAGCCAATACTTAAATTTATCATTTATATTGCTTTCTCTAGCTGGCATTTAACAATTTGTTATTTTTTGTGATTTTTTCTCTGCGAATTTTTAACTATTTATTACTTTGAGGTGATGTACAGAAGTCTCGCACGTCTACTTGTATACAGAAATGAGACACAGGTTTAACATTGAATAAGGTTAACAACCTCTCTGCCGGCATGCGATTGGCATGAAAACTGGAAACCAAGTTTCTATCCTATGTCGATGTCGATTTCTCGATTATATGTCCTCTGCTTCTTCTACTTCAGTTGCATATAGCCTATTATAGGCCAAGGCCCTCTCAACAAGTTTCCTTCAATGGATCCGAGTAGTCGCTACGGTCCGCTAGCGATTGATGATAGTCTATCCATCTTGTGAGAGGTCTTTCTATTTTCCTGGTACCCTCTACATTTGCAAAGTTCACCTTTTTAACAGGGTTCAAGCTGTCACATCTAAAAATTTGTCCAAGCCACGTGATACGATAAACCTGTCCTATACTAGTATTCTAAAATAATTATGCAACAGAAATATCTCCATTTGATTATGCGGCGTGGCGAATCGTAAGATTTGTCTACATTATGATAATGCCGATTAGATGTTGGTGTTGTTCCTATGGCGATATCGATTTTACGTAGTGACACATCTGTGCTTGTGTCGATCCTACATGCAGTCAATGACATACCACTGTCGATCCTATGCCGATATCGACTTTACGTTGTACGCTTGTGTCAATCCGACGCATGCCGGTGTCGATCCTATGTCAACATCCATTTTACGTATGTCGGTTCTGTGGTTGTGTCGATCCGTCAGTGTCTCAACGATATGCCGGTGTCGACTCTATGATGTTCTATGAAGTCTTGGCGTCCTTCATATTTATTCCTAACGTTTCCTGTTGATTCTATGTAGCACCTATCGTTTGCCACTGAATGACTCTGTGCAAATATTCCTTAATATCTTATTCACTGTTACATCATTATCAAAATTTCTTTTATACTGTGTCTGTTGTATTTTGCTCTTCATTTTATGAAGCGTCCGTTCCATGAACATAAACCTTCTCGACAATGCATTGCTTTGACGTATATCGTTTATGAGGAGAACCAGTTTATATCATGAATAATTTGCTCTTACGAATTACTTATTATTTATGCTTCGGAAATTTAAATGTAAACTTTGGTTAATTTTCTTGTTTTCAATACATAAAATATCTTAACTTGCACATATTAGTGGTACACAATATATTACTTATGTTTTTTGATTATCAAAATGTATTTCCAAGCTAAGAAAGGTTCGATTTGTATATGAACTATTCAGTGTTGTCTATGCTGCCTAATGTTCGAAATAACTAGATGTCGCATGTACCAAATTTTTGGGATGTTTAGAATTTTTGTCTGTTTTCGTTATTTAAATTTGTAATTATTTACATTTCAGTTTCGTTGGGAATAAAATATTATTCGACAGAAATCAATTATCTAACTTCAGAGTAATGGATATGCTTTAAAACTAGTTTTAAAAATATTTTGTTCTATATGGGAAGCTTTCACACACAAAAATCAATATAGTACATAAGGAGAAATACACTCATGTCCATAAATTAAGGATAATGTCAGATTTAGCAAATAAAGGTTCAGAAACAAAACAAACGTGACTTATTCATAAAGCCCATTTATTAAACAAATGATACAGAACAAAAAAGATGGTGTATGTATGATACCATTTATTAAAAACTACGATTTTTGCTCCCAGGAGCAATTACAAAACAATCTCCATTATAAAAACTTAACATTACATGGTCGGTATGATGGTTAATACATCGTATGTTTTCCAGACGATGACATGCAGTCTGTATAACGCCTAGGCGCCTAGTCCGTATAACGCCGGTGAGGACGAGAGTTGCCATCCATAAACACAAGTTCTGAGCACATTGCACCCCTAAACAAACGTTCTTCCAGAATGATGACGCGATAAACTTGGCCTGTCATGGTTGTAGCAAAGTCATGGTGTCATAGTTGTGTCACGGTTTTAGCACTGAGCGATTTACAGAACACTTGGGAACAATTTTACTTCGTTGCTACCATTCCTTATATGTCTAGCACTCTCATTACGACGTACCATCGGAGTCATCTGACGGCTTTCCGTAATTTACATGTTATTTTTGAAGATGTTTGCGATAATTCTAAAGGTGATCATTCTGCTTTTCTGGTTTAGGATTTGATTTCTGTCCGATTCTGAATTATTCTTAATTTATGGACATGAGTGTATATTCGCTTCTATCCTCACTGTTATTAAATCTTAAACCAGTCTCCAAAAATCATACAATCTAAACCGTTTTACTCTTACATATTACTTTCTGATCGGTAAAATTATATTCATTCATTTATAATATGAATTAACATAACTGAAGGCTCTGGGTTTTAAATATAGTAAACAAAAAGCAGTTTATACTGTATTAATAATTTCTTCTAAACAAGGAGCAGAAAAAATCATGAGGATTTCAGTTCCCCACGATAGCTTGAGAAATATTCCGTGAGAATGCATGTCGTCATAGAAATGCATGCCATCAATAGAAAAACTACAGTATTACATTATTTACTGTGCTGTAACATGAAAACGTGCAGTCACAGATCATATTTCGGTGAAGACGTATTGTGTATGGCGCTGTCGCAGACGAGAACGAAAATGCTTGGTAACCTCACGGCCAACTGTACTTATGACTTCTGTAAACCTAGCAGACAATTCGGTTGCTGCAGTAAAACGTTCTGCAGTGTTCAAGCCGTGTAACATTTTCTGGCGGGTTGGCGGAGTCATATAATCCTCCTCATTTTCTTTTGACAATATTTCTTGAACCTTAGATACAAATGCTTGTATATGAGATTAAACTTTAGAACACGCGGCAATACCGTCATATTACATTATACAGTTTCGTATTTTTCGTAACATAAACTCACAGGTTCGAGAAAGACTGTAGAAGAATTATCCTCGTGTCTTTAACTGTAGGTAGACAAAGTCCGAAGAATGTTGTAAACAGCCCTTTTATTTGATCACAAAGAATTTAATAGTTGATCCCACATGTGTTTACATAAGCCAAAACTTCTGGCTTAACTTAAATACGTAATGTTGAACTTAAAATAAAAAATAAAAATGTAATTTAGTCTAGCCTCACGTCTGGCATGATAAAGTAAATGCGCAGGAAAGTTCTGGTTCGTAGAAGTCGGCGAGACAAGCCTAATGGTTAAGAAACGTTCAACGGGGCACAGAATCAAATCGCTAATAAGTCACGGTAACAACGTGGCCTCAAACAGGCAGAATGGGCTATAAAAACGAAACCTTCGCTTAACTAGCGCTTCTTTCTCCCTTAATTTGAATAAACGCGCGCTGTCTAATTTACATTCTGGCATGAAAAGAGTGGGTGAAAAGTAGAGCGTCAGGAAAGTTGCTTTAACTCAACATTAACTATTAGTCAAAATAAATAAATAAATCCTCACAACGTCATCAACATCGTCAACACTAACAAACTTCTCAAAACAAACACCAGGGTTAGCAATATCTTGTAAACTATACCATTCGTCAGGTGAAACTGTATCATTGTCGGTTTCTAACTCGTCAACAGGATTAGCGTTTTCTTATCTTCAGGCTCCGGTAAAGCAGTTCTGTATGTGTTGTAATAACACGGATTTTCAGGGAGCGGCGACAGCTTTTATTGCAGCAAGCATACTTCAAGTTGGCGTTTCCGCATCTTTTTTAGAAGCAGGAATTTCAGCTGTCACAAGTCGATTCGGATAAGACCTTTTCATAACTGAATAATGCTTTGATCCAAAGGCTGAAGACGACTTGTTTTTTTCTTTTTGGGAGGGAAGGGGTGAATGTTTACATTAGTTAAATTCAGATCACTTGTGTTATGGGCTGCCTGTTTGATTAGTGTCATAAGAGGTAATTTTCAATTAAACCGAAAATAACATTTCAGAACGCAGCCTTTGCAAAGAAACAGCAGGAGCAAAATATTTAAAAAAATTTAGAATTTCGCGTTGAATTACAACATTTATTGATGCAACGGATTGAGAAACAGTCCGTAATTCGTGCGCACCGAAATTCACATTAATTGATAAAACTTGCTATAAGATTATATATTACATCGCTGGCAGGACCAAAATTTTGTTCATGTTAAACTACTATTCGCCTTAAGCGAGTTCCTATTAAGAAGGATTTACTCTGTTATGATTTTCAGAGTAGGAAACACAAGAAATCAACTATGCTCTCCCCGAGAATTGAATCATATTATCTTTCCATTTTCTAGTTGGACGAGATAACTACTTACACGATAGGAATAGGGGCACAGGGGATATAATAATTCTTTTAACAGAATCTCCCCTCCTTAAAAATCCAAAATGACTTTTCATTTAAGATTTGCTCAACGTATCAAAGTGGCCTAAAATTTTCATTTTTGAGTCCCATGAAATAAAATACCTATTAACAAATAATATTTTTACCACCCGAAAGTAAAGATCAAGGCTTTAACTAAACCCATAACTTTTTGCTGATATTATGAAATCTTGAGACCCTTATGTTACCAAGAAAATAAGCTTTGTATCTTTCAAATGGGAAATAAGACTCGCCTATTTTTTCCAGTATTATAAAACTCACAATTTGTAGGCAATACAATAACAACAACTTTTAATAAGAAAAAAGAAAGGAAAAGAGAAACCGCTTTCTAACAGACTGTGCAATAGCAGAACAAAGCCAATTTAAAGTTAGTAGTTAAAATTTCTTTCAAAAATAATTTTTCAGTACATACTCAAAAAGCTACAAACTATAAGTAACGCAAGAAAAGGAAAAACCATAAACAAAATATTGATCTCGAAAATATGCTTAATACTTTAATCCGCTGTATTGTATTGATACAGCTTTGTTTCAAGAAACTTTACAATGCCGAGATGCAGCGTTAAGAGAACTGTACTTGTTCTGTTATAATGAACCATTCAGGAGATGCTTGTATGGGAGAATACTTTTACAGATAGCTTGTTAAGATGCTCCAGAAAGAAGTTACATAAATTCTATGCGGTAATTGCAATATGCAATGAGTACTGCAATTCAGTACAGCTCCAATTACCCGAACTCCGACTATCCGTATCGCTTTCAGAATTTTTCAGAATCAACTGAAGAAAAGAAGGAAAAGTAGAAAAAGGAAAAAGTTTAAGAAAAGGAAAAGGAAGAGACAAGAGAAAGTAAGAATGATATGTCACTTGAGGAATTAAGAAATATTCTTTTGAAAATTCCTGGATGTTCAGAAGTTGGATACGGCAGAGTGGATAGGGTGTGATGCGTCAGATTTTGGGTTTCAAATTCCAAATAATGATGAACTTATTGAAAGAGTGAGAGAAGAAAGTGTCGAGGAAGAAGATGACCTTAATGTCTAAGTTTAAGCAGACACGGGACCATCAACTAGTGAAGCGTTTGCCGGCCTTTAAACTGCGTTGAAGTGGATTAAGCGTCAGCCCGAGTACGACAACATGCAAATTCTCGTTATCAACCGGATGCGTGACTTGGCTGCCTGAAAACGGATGAAGACCTTCAAACAGCTTACTTTCACTGAGATGATCAGCAAGCAATGACTTTCAGCTCTTGTAAGTACTGTACAGTACGCTATATAACATGTACGTAAAAGTGTTGCCTTTTCATTTTAATTAATTAAAACCTCTATTTCTTTAAAAATAGTTTTTTTTCTCTCATTTTCAACATACAGTAATTAATCAAAGTGTAAGCATTACCTTTCTTCGGAAAAAATCCAATTATCCGAATTTTTTACTATCCGAATGGAGTCCGGTCCCAATTGATTCGGATAAATGGAGTACTTGAACAAAACTCTTTGGAATCCTAGGCCAAAGTTCTTTCGAGATTACTCAACACGCGCTTATTTGCATAAATAATAACAAATTTTACATTTTCATGAAAGAAAATTTTGAATACTTTCGGAGGCTTGTAAGATCTATGTGGTAAACGTTTGTCTAAGAGTTTGAAGATTTTAACTCCTTCTCTGCAAAGCAAAAGCTACTATATTTAACCGATTTAAGATGTATTCTGATCTACACAGTTAAACCTCCCGTAATACGCTTCTCTTAAATGCCTGCATCCAGCTGCCTTAAATTATTTTGGCTTTTCTGATTTTGGTAGTCCTATAAAACTTAGAAAATCACTTAATAGTTTGAGAATCACACTTTCGAATAGCCAATGAGTAATTTTGATTCAGTTATAAATTTTAGCAATGATTCAAGTACACGCCCAGTATTTCACTTTAAAAATGATTAAATATGTTTGTTCAAATAACAATTTTGAATTGGAGACGTTTAGATTTTGAAAAGATCTTCTAACAACGCTAGTAATATATATTAACAGCGTTGAATATATATTAGCAGCGTACCCGATGAGAGTTAAGTTAGATTCAGAGTAATGCAATCTAGCAGATAGAACGATACCGCTGTCATCCTTTTCTAGTAACGATGCAAAAAATCCGATTCATAGTCGTACATTTTTCAGTCTGATGCGATATGGAGCCCAAACAAAAATTTCGATAGAAAAATAAGCTAATTCTATCTCATTCTTTCAGCAACAATGGCATGCAGTTTTTAACAATACCATATTTCACCTATATTCAATTTTAGTGATTAAATGTGGCCAAAAAATTTATCATAATTGATCAGAAATCAATAACGCGAAGAAACAAACAAACACACATTCTTCTTTATATGTATAGATTTTGTAAAATTTACAAAATTTTATTAACAAATCCTACGATTTGAAAGAGAGCAATAGCAACACTTTTCGAAATAAAGCATTTTTATCTCCAACGCGCGACATTGTTGCCACTCGGAAAAATGTGTGCGAAAATGAGCGCTTTCAGAGTTTTTAATTAATATTTCGGCTGATTAAAGTCGTACCAAGAGGAGAATAGCCGACATAGCTCCTCATAATTTTTTTTTAAATCGGGAATAATGCATTTAATGTTTGGCAATGCTATTTTTATTTCATCGTAAAACTTCGAAATTTTTTATTAACAAACTCTAGGATTTGAAAGCAAGTAGTGGCAACAACTTTCGAAATAAGGAAGATTTTCATATCCAGCTTGCGAGACTGTTGCCACTCGGAAAAATGAAGCCGAAAATTAGCGTTTTTCTGAGTTTTTAATTAATATCTCTGATTGTAGCTACTGTTTTGGAAACAAATGGACGTCGACCTTTTCCAGGACCAGAAAAGAATTGTGGAAAGTTTGGTGACGATAGCTATAGTAGTAACTGAGTTATTAGAGGACAACTAAACAGACAATACTTTCTTCTTTATATATATAGATACCCGTTCTCCATTTGATCTTGCTCCTTATAAACATGGATTTCCATGAGGTTTCTGTTAGCTATGTAAGTTATGTCAATTATGTCTTACTTTTAACACATGCGTTATTTCCCTCCTGTTGAGTTCCTTTTCTTCCGTTATCAGTCGTAACTTTTCTAAAACTGCGTGTCAAAAAATGCCATCGCCATTAATCTGTCTTTATTACTTTCTAATTGAATATAAATTCTAAACCATTAGATTACCATTAGATTTCTTTCATTAAAGGCTAAACGTTTTTGAGCCAAGAATTGAAACTCTTGTAACCGTAGTTAATGAGAAACTTAATGACTGGGTAATTATAATTTGAATGCATATCTTAGTCGTTTTGTCTTTATCTTTAAGAAAAACTCTGATAACATATGGAGGATACTTTCTCGTGCCCGTACTCGCTTCCCTATTTTCTTCCACATACATTGGTTAACAGGATTCATTTTTGTTGAATGATATCTCGTAATAAAAATGGCTTGTTTTTGACATCGAGATATTGCAGAAACAAAACAACGACTGGGAGATTTAACACTGGCACTTAGAGACTGGCGCGTATTTATACCAGGGCAGAGTGAATTCTTAAAATTAATTTCTGAATCCCTCAAGTTTGCTTCACACCCAAAAAACTTGTTGCATCTTGAGCCTCTGAAGCGTATCCACCCACTCACTACCAGTATCCTCTTCGACCGGTTGCGTCGTTTAGGGGCAGGCCTAATCGTATCCGGAAGGCTTTTCAGGGTTAATGCTTTCCGGCCGGAAACTTGTCAAGAGTTATGTTTGGGTTTCAACGCCCCACTGCTCTAGACACGCGGCGTTCTGTTTTCAGTTTGTTCTAGAAGAGGATTTTCCCTAAAATAACGTGACGTTAGAACAGGGATTAAATGTAGGGCTTGGCAATTCATTATTTGTTTAAAATAATATGTTCGAAACATCAGACAAGAATATAATTCTTTTTTCAAAGGATAACATTAAGAACTAAGTGTTTTATAGCTCAGTGAGATGTTCCAGTAAGGATTTACGAAATTCCATGCAGTAACAGCAGTATGTCTGGGAAACGATTAACACTGTCCAGAATTCTAAGCAAATGTTCTTTCGAGATTCCTCATCCCCGTTTTAACTAGTTACCACCATCCATCATTTTAACTAGTTACCACTTACTATTTTAACATTTACAGAAAAGAAGATTTTTAAGAAATCTGTGATTCCTTCGGAGTTCTATAAAATCTGTGTGGCCGCGGCTGGAATACAGAAAGTTCACACATTTTTGTAATGATTTTGCAAAGATTTATATATAAACAAGCCTTAGGATTTTATTTTCTAATATGTTCAGTCTGATAGCCCTTTTGTTGAACTACTATCATATTACATCTTGATTTTCCAAGATATAAGTCCCTTTCTTGAAACATCAAGGTTGCTTTTATTCCACTTCTCTTTCACAATCTTCCAGAGCCCATCCAATATTTCGGGATGCGGCTTATAAAGAGCTTGTTTTAAAATTCCAAATGCACAGTAATCCTTAGGAGACACATAAGGGGACTACGGTGGAATACATTTAAAGAATAGCTTCCCTTTCGGTTCCATTTCACATTTTTGTTTCAAAAAATTAGAGCAGTAGATTTAGAGGTAGGGCTTCGAGCCTTATCCTGCTGGAACTTAACACAATGAAGATTGTGATAAAGAGTTGATAAAGAAATAGAATTTCTTCTTTAAAAATGGGTGTTAAAACATATTTCTAATAGTAATCTGAATTAATTTTGACATTTTTTTCCTATTTTCCTTACTTTAATTTTTCCTTAAGAGAATCCGGTAATGTCCCAGTCTCATCAGTTGTAACTATATATTTCCATTTTTCATCAGTCAAATAATTTTCATACAGCAATCTGCACATAGTCTTACGCTGAGAAAAATGTTTCGGCGTTAGGCGATGAACATCATGTTTTTTGTTTTGATTAGCTTTTAATCAGATTTTATAATTTGTTCACAGTTCCTACAGATATATTTAAAGATTTTGCAATAGGGGGCTTTTTGTGGGGGGGGGGCTGGATTTTCCTTTAAAACATGAGATACGACTTTAGATTTAATAATAACTGTACGTACCTTTGATGGGTATGAATTTTTTGCTTCTTTCTCAGTCAGATATAAGCTTTAGCGTTTCTTTCCTTTCATATTAATTATGTCACTTATTTTACGTGTAGAAATATTAAAAACCACGCTTTTCACACCTTTTTTTAATAGCTGAATAAGAGTACTCGGTTTTAATAAGAGTACCCCTTCGAAAAGCGCAAAAATGTAGCCTTCGATCCATTATTTAATTTTCAGCAACATTTTAAAGAAAAGAATATTTTAATGCTACAGACCATAAATAAACTTTATTCCAGTTTGATGCCAGTCTCATTTATATTCTAAAATTAATATTTTAATTCAAGGAGAAAATCAAAATCGTTATAAAAATATGTGAACACCCTCTATACGTCCTTATTCTGTACACCCTCTGTGCTTCCATCTCATATAAGATGCTCGTTATTACTTTTAGCATGGATATTAAATCTAAAGAAAATGCATTCATACCTTTTCGGATAATGTGTTTAGTACGGATAAGGCGTTTTTACGATATTCCGGATTATTTGAAACCTGAAAGTTCGAGTAATTAAGTGATTATAAAAAGTGGCAGCTTGCTTCAAGAATTGTACTTTCAATTTTGTTTAAACTTTATATGTAATAAGAATGACTTCATGTTAAAAATGCAGATTGAAACGAGATAACTAAATTTAAATATTTCTCTTCATATACATTTGAATAAAATATTAAAGGTTTAATTTACCTGTTCGTATTTAAAGACTGAATGCCTGTCTTGCTTCTTCTCTTCGTATAAGGTCTATGCAATAATGAAGTGCAACGATTAAAGATCAGAACATTAAAAAAGCTGCGTTATACAGAGATTAAGCTCTGTAATATATTCTAAAAGAATTTCACGCATGCAAATAAATTTTAAATATTGTCAACTGTTAAATTTTATAGATATTTTATTTAACTTAAATTTTATAGATAATAAACTATATTATTTATTAACAGCCTCCTCTGTTAGTATTTAATAAGACAGTTGATCTCTTTTTTTCCCCGGCAATAGTTTAATATACTGAGTCACGTGCTTCTCGCTGCAAGAATTTTTGCTTATGAGAGCATCGCGGTCATGATTATTACTTGCAATTATTGTTATAAAAATGTAATACTTTTAAATTTTATACCATTAGCACCGGATGTACAATTAAACGCATCCAAATTGCCTTCTAAGGAGAGAAACGGGAACGTCTCGCTAATCTATACTTGTAAAAATAATTCCGATAATCGGAGTTTTATATCGAAAATATAAGTAAGCTCAGTAAATGGCCGCTGCATTATCGGTGGAAAAGGAACTAAATATAAATTTTAAAAAAAGGTATCAAAACTATATAATACTGAACTAGCACTGATCGAACTTGCCTAGAAGTTGGATGTTGTGGGCAAAATTTCTGACAAAAAAATGTCTTGAATTTTCAGCAAATATGCATCATATTTTATTTGTACAAATATAGAAAATACTTAGCACTTTATGTTTAAACCTACTTCCTGTTTTATGCTATGGTAAGGTAAAATTTCCGTGTTAATATATGCTTATAATAAATGGAAGGTTATCCATATTCAGGTTGTGAGGTTTATTTAATTTGTTTAACCAGTTATTTTATTTTTTGAATCTTTACTGTCACTTCTTTCTTTCGGTTTTCCCGCCAGAAACTGCAAGGCAACTATAAGGTCTGCATGTCTCTCACTACTAGAACCGTGGCCGAAACTTTGAGAGATATAAAGTAACTTATTGCTATGTCTGAAAATAAATATAGAAACTTATTTTGAATTTAAATAGATGAACAGAAGGCATTCCTTTTGCTTACAAATATGTCAGCATTTACAGCGAGAACTCAAAAGTAGAAATTCAAAAGCAAACCTACCTTAAGTACTAACAGCTAAAGGCTACACAGAGTAATTTACTCATGAATTCGTCTCGGACTTCACCGGTGTGAATTTAACTGATACGGCAAATAGCAACACCGAAAACAGAAACTCTAATCTAGAACAGCAAAACTAGTAATGTAACCTTCAAGCGGTAGAATACTCTCTGTCTTAATAATCTCAAACCCTCATTTAAAAACACGAGAACTTATTTTCATTCTGGCGGGAAAACGGGAAGAGAGAGATGACAGTAAAATTGAAAACACTAAATAGCTGGTTAAAGAAGTTAAATAAGTCTTATAGGGTTTCTGAGAATTTTCAACAAGATTCGAAGGCAAGATAATCGCAGTGCTTATGATGTAAAACTTCCCTCTTTCGATTACTGAAAAGCCTGATGTCAATAAAAATAAAGTCGAAGAATTTATATTGTGGAAATATGAGCTTGTAGGAGAATGATGTAAAGCACTTATTTAATCTTCCCTATGTACACTGGGAGCGAAAAAAAAGGGGGGCAGTTCTATATCACCCGTTCTACTGGGTAGATTGACGAAATTCAAATTGCGTTTTTCATGTCTCGGAACTTAGGATATATATTAGATTTATATTATAGCATTGTCCTAACATAGGTATTTTGACACAAAATTGGACTTTTTTTTAAATAACATACCAATTTTTTTCCATATTTCGATTCTACGACTCAAAAAATTATGCCTATATATTAAATTTCGTAATTTTTGGTGAGAAGTTTATGGAGAAATGTAAAAATTTTTTTTTTATTATCGCTTATAATAAATACGCCAAATTTCAAAACGCACCAAAATATAAATTCACGTATATCTTAGCAAATTTTGAATAAAAAACTCTAATATTTTGCAGGTATGCTTAGAAATACATCTACTTTAAGATGATGGCAAATATTTTATAGGTTATAATTCAAATTATTTCTCGAAAAATTTATAAAAATTATTTAAAAATACAAATTTTAAAATAAATCATAAAAAGCAAGGGAATGAACCTAAATTTTTTTTGGAATGAGCCTAAATTTCGAAATATGAAAGCAACAATCAAATAAATTTAGTAAAAAGAAAGATATTAATAAATACATACCAAATTCAATTAACAATGAGGAGCTAAAATGTTGAGAGCTAATTTTTTAAAAACTCTGCGATTTTTACAAAATTTGGCAGCTTGGCATAATTTGAGTCGTAGAATGGAAATATGGAAAACAATTGGCATGTCATTTCAGAAAAAGTCCGATTTTGTGTCAAAATACCTATATCAGAACAATGCTATATATTAATCTAATACGTATCCTAAGTCGCGCTTTCGAGAAATGAAAAAAGCAAGTTGAATTTCGTCAATCTGCCCAGTAGAACGGGATATGTAGAACTGCTTCACAATGTACCTATGTTATAGTGCAATATTAAACACCACTTTCAATTTGCGAGATGGTTACTTATAATGCAACACTGAAAATTTATTTGCCTAAGGCATGTTTTTCTGTACAAGGCGTTCAGCAAACGTGCCTTCTGCTTCATATTTGTATTACACGTGGGGAAAAGAATGGAGCTACGCGTGCATTTATCCCATATATCCCATCCACGCCTATAGTTCCTGCGAATCTAAGTTAGGAATAGGTTGTGTTTTCCAACTTTAACTGCTCGCCTACTTGTCCGTAAATCGGCACGTTATCTGCTACAGAAAATCATACAGGCTTATTGCTTGCAGCCTGATGAATTTTGCCGTAACAGTAAGAGTCACAGGATATTAACCATGCGTCTGCTAGTAAGTTCCCTGTTAGCTCTAGCGTAACATTCTTAAATATCAACAATAACGAAACATTACTATAACACATGCACTTTGCATCCTTTGCAAATTATTGGCATTTGCTACGAATTGCAGTTCTATAGTAATAACTTTAATCTTGTCAATAAGACATTAGCTAATTTTCCACCGCATTTTTCAAAGCTTTCCAACTGCCTAATACATTCATATTTAATTATACCTATTTTCTAAATAATTATTAGCATTTCAAAAGTTTGTGAAGCTAAAAATGTGCTCTATAATTTAAATAATAAAAAATGTAACTTTTCACCAAAATTGATCATTTCAATTCTAACGGATACCTTAAAACATGATCTCAAATTTAAAATTTTTATTATATTTTTAATTTTATAAACGTATAAAATTATGTATACAAAATAAATCATGTTGTAAAAAAATTGAAAAAACTTGTTTTTGCGTGATTGTTTTTAAAGCCAAAATTATTCAAGAAACACCTTCCATTGATTAATTAGATTTTCTAGAGGCGTTTCACATTCAAAAAAATCTTTCTGTTCTAGTTCACGACTCTAATTAAAATCCATCTTTGCCCACAGCCTTTAAGGGAATTATGTTATGAATTATGTTAGGAATTATGAATTTTAGTTCTCGTTTCATCAATAGATGGCGCCAGTAGCTTTATTCCTGTCCAGCCATTTCTTATTTCATCTTGTTCATTTGCGCTTTGGCAGCTGAGGCTGATGGTTTGGTAAATCTATCGAAACTAGTCCTGTGAAAATTTGCAAATATAATGCTTATTTTTTTTTGTTTTGACTTCTAAATTAATATTTGTTCGGCATGTTATTTTATTTTAACATCAAATATACTTAAAACAATAAAAAAAATTACAATTAAGTTTAGACTTTCTACGCAAAAACAAGTAATCGGCCAGCATGCGAGAAAGCAGATTTTTCGTGCACAAAACTGAATGTTTACTTTTGGTCCCACTCGGTAAAAAGACATTGAAGATGTAGAAACTGGCTTAATTCACTATTCTGCTAAGTTTCAAATGCGAACAAATATGGCCGCTATGGTAACAAAATTAGGCTTAGCAACACTTAAACAACTTTTAAGTTCTCAATAATTTTAAAAGTGTTGCAAGCAGATTAATTAAAGGCATAAAAACCTTAAGCGAAAGATAAGAACAACACAATTCAATCATATTAAAGCAAAAAACGTCCAATTTATGAACATATAAGAATAAAAAAGAACTGAGCTCACGAATCCGAGTAACAGAATGGGTATGTTTATATTTTGTTTTTAAAAAAATTTTTTTGTAATTATATATATAT
>KK118648.1:291725-353044 GCA_000611955.2 Stegodyphus mimosarum
ATATATATATATATATATATATACACTTTTGGTGTAGCCGAATGCAACCAAAAAGGAAGGGGTACAACTACATGTTACAGCAGTCCTATATACAAAATTTAACGTTCTGAGGCTACTCGTTTTTGAGTTATGCGAGATATATGCATACGTACGTAAGCACGTACAGACATCATGAAAAAATCTCTTTTAAATCCATTTTAAGCACGTTCTAAATCCCATTTTGGGAAAAAGAGTCCTTTATTCTCTCCTTACGTAGAATGTCACGCAAAAACATCGTTACATTGCTTTCGATAGCGGTCAAAATGGATATTTTCGATGATAACCGAAAATTTTCGAGATTACAATGCTTTACTTACTTATAAGGCCTTCGTGGTGTAGTGGTCAGCACGTTCGGCGGGTAACCGAGAGGTCCGTGGTTCGATACCAGGCGAAGGCGTTGCTCATTTTTCGTCTCTCCTACTTCTAGATAACCTAATGACTCTACAAGTGGCGCCCGAACTAAAAAGGTGGTGGATGATTATTCTCCACCACCACGATTTGGCGACTGGGGCCGCTAATCCCCAGTCGCCCTTTAAAAGAGTAAGTATATAAGGTATTTCTCTCACCTTCTTTGCATGCCTTTGTGGTGTAGTGGTCAGCACGCTCGACGCGTAATCGAGAGGTCCGCGCTTCGATTTCCGGCGAAGGCGTTGCTCATTTTTCGTCTCTCCTGCTTCTAAATAACCTAATGACTCTACATACTTCGTACAAGGAAGTAAAAAAAGAGCCGTATACATAGCATTAGCTCAGAAGAAATTATGTGGAAGTCATGATAGGTTAGATAAAAAAATCTTGTAAAAGAGACTTAAAAAAGCAAAAGTGAAAGGTTTTCTGTGAAAAATGTTTAACTACACTAGTGAAATAAATTAAGAGAATTTGCATATTTTATCAAATTGCATGAAAAGAACTGAACTGAATGAAAAACCACTGCTTCTAGATAAAAATACAAATCAAGCATACACGTGTGTGTAAGCGGAGCCAACATGCTTTATAAGCGCGTGGAGAGTAAGACGAATTGCGTTCGCTAGAATACCTCCGCGAATTTCTTGGTGTTATCTTGCAGTAATCGGTTAAATTCACATCGGAACAGTAAACATAAATAAATAACCACCAATGTTTAGTTGATGGAATGAGGGGGCAAATAGTGGGGAGGCTAGAGGCAGGCCAATCGCAAGTCCAGATATGCAGAGAGTTTAATTTAACGCCCAGTGTCGTGTGTAACCTAAGGAAACAGTTCCAGGATACTGGATCCATCGAGAGTAAACCTGGGCAAGGTCGTCCAAGAGCCACGAGGGCCAAAGAAGATCGCTATTTGTCCATTTTAGCGAGGCATAACAAAGAGACTACAGCTTCTCAGCTCTCTCGCGAAATGTACGCAACTCAGGAACCCGTGTAACAATGTGACTGTTTACAACAGATTGAATGAGAGTGGGTTGTTTGCCAGAAGAGCGGCTGTTTGACCGCTCACGTCTATGGACAGGAGAGTCCGATTAGCATGGCGCAGGCAGCTTAGTGATCGGAATACGGAGCAATGGGCGACCGTTCTGTTCACCGACGAGTCCTGTTTTAACCTAAACACCGATTCTCGCCGTACTTTCATATGGAGAGAGCCAAGAACCTACCCTCCAATGTCCACGAAATCAACAATTATGGCGGTGGCGGTGTAATGATCTGGGCAGGCCTCATGTTGGATGGCAGCACACCTCTCCACGTTTTTGACAGAGGCTCTGTGACTGGTGTGAGGTATAGGGATGAGGTTTTGGAGCCTTTTCTGGGGTGCAGTGGGCCCCGAGTTCATCTTATAGGACGATAACGCGAGGCCACATAGAGCTCTTCTGGTCGAGCAGTTTCTCGAGAGTGAGGATATTCGCCGGATGGATTGGCCAGCCAGGTCTCCAGACTTCAACCCTATAGAGCATATCTGGGACCTCTCGGGAGGGCGATTGCAACTCGCAATCCCTTCCGAGAACCATCCAGGAACTGAAAACAGCGTTGCTGAATGAGTGAGACCAATTGCCACAGGCACTGATAAACTGCCCCATTTGCAGTATGACATCACGTTGCGAGGCCTGTATGGCTGTAAGAGGGGATCATACCCCTATTAACCAACTTCTTTTGTGTCTTCTGCAACCACTGTTTTAGACCTTCAGACTCCCATGAGTGTTACACACGAACATGTGTGTCCATTATAACTGTTGAATGTTTATTTTATTTGTATTATATCAATCTATGTTCACACCAAATTTTATTAAAATTTGTCCAGTAGTTCTGCAGATCGTAGATCAAATATAAAAATTCTCTTAATTTATTTCACCAGTGTAAGTTAATTCCAGACAATGTATTTTTAATAAATTTCAATAATTTAAATACAGGATAAATGTGTTTCCCCATAAATTTTACAAATTAATTTCAGCAAAACCGCTAAAATATTGCTCATCGCGAATAATAAATTTAAGCAATCATTAATCTTCAAAAAGTCAAACAAGTCACTTCGAATGTATTAACAGGAGGATGAATTTGTAATATCTTCAGTTTATCATTGAAATTTGCTTGACAGCCAAAGCTGTGGATCACGTTTAAAGCATGACATTTTCACACATAACGTCTGTTTTAATGATTTATTATTCAGTTAGCATCTTCGTCTTAATTATATAGGACTGAGCTGCTGTCGAGGCCGTTCATCAAATTAAAACATGGTCTAAGTGATACCATCCTTCTATCTACAATGCAGCAAAGTGGTACCGACAATCACCTATTGATTCATTTATCACTTCATCTATAAAAAAAAGTCAGACCTAAGGGAAATAATTACGAATGTGAAATTAATTTAATCCTTTCAAAAGCTATTCGCCGTTTCCATTTTGTCAACGGGAAGGGATTTAATTTATTCGGACATATGTTTCTTAAGATCACAAACAGAAATCCATATAAATAAGAAAGAAATTTGAATGTAAAATCACTATTGCAGGATTAACAATTGCTTTTTTCAAGGACATTACTTCAAATTTTATGTTGTGTAGAAGAACCGGATATTTCTAATAAACTAACTGATATTTTTTTTATTAGCTCTAAGATCAAACTAACTGGAATTTTAACAGATATAAGTCTTTTTTGCACTACACAGAATCTGGAAATTAGATATCAGAATTAGACATATGAAAAAGAATAAAAAAATAATAAATATATTTTAGGTTACATATAATTAAGATCGAAAGCACTTCGTAATTCTTTGCCACATTTTACAGAGTATTGAAAATTAAAAGTATAGAAGTATTTCGGCCTATAAATAATAACAGACATCTATATGAAATGTGCGAGTACTTTCTTATGCAGATACTCATTAACTATTAAAGCGGCAAGCAGAGATACTCCGTGTAAGCTTCTTTATGTTCGTTTGAATTTATTATTACGAATCTTATATAGTATATGAAAATAATTTTAGTGAAATTGTAGTATCTTTTGTATAACGTAACATGAAAATTTTGAAGTGGCCGAAGCTCTGCCGGAAAAAACAAGATTACAGGGGTAAGTAACGTTGAAGTAAATGGATGTCTCATTAAACTGGCGACATATCGCCAAGCTGGCGATTGCTTTGGAAACTAATATTTGTCGCCAAGTTTGGCGAGAAATTTCCAAACGTCTTCAGATTTGGCGACATTTTGATCTAGTCCCTGCACAACTGTAGCTGATACTGTAAATAACTGTAATTGATCCCTGTATGTAACTGTAACCATATCCAGCCCTTATATGCAACTTTAACATATATGCCTTAAAGTAATTTTTGAGATACGGAAAATACTTCATTGTGTTGCGTTTAACATGATTAGTAGTTTGAAGCGGTAACTTCTGACTGTGTTCTGTTATGCTGAGCAGAGATGTGTGAGTACTTCTTGAGAAAATAAATTTTATTAAACTATAATAGGTTTTGTATGCATTCGATCCACTACGATCCCGAACTCAATCAATAGTATGATTATTTCTTGCCTTTAATACTTAGAAACACATATTTCTCTTTGCCATTTATTCATCCAAGTGGGGGAGGGTTATTTTGGATGTTTTTTGTTGCCGTCACATTAGTCAATCTAATATGCCTGCAGACACTGATATCTTTGTGGAGGCTATAACATATCTATAGCACAAACTACTGCCCAGACGAGATAGTAATTAGTGTTGCTGACTGTAGCACTTAAGGGCCTGTGTTCGAATCTCTGAGAATGCATGGATAATAGTTTGTAAATGCAAGGAAATCAGGGCTAATCGTAACAATCTTGGGGAAAATGTTTAAATATTTAAATGTATTTATAATTTCTTGGTTATAACTGCTGTTTTTATAGCATAACTATTCATTCATTCATATGCACAAAAAAATCGGCATATCTGTTGATTTTAATGGTAGAGATAATTTTTTGCCCCGGATACGGGGTTCATTCTAACAGACCTGAGCAAATATTAACAATAAAAACATCAATATCTGAAAACTATTTCTTGGTTATTATTATTTGGTACAGTGACACTAAATGATATCAAGTAGTTTATAGTAAACTAAAGATAAAATTACTTAAAAATCAACATAAAAGTCAGTCTTTATCAGAATTGCAGTTTACACAAACAAATGACAGACTGTTGCCTCTCACACATTTAACGTGCGCCCACATTTTCCAAATTAAGCATTGCACCCATTCTTCTTTATCAGAGTTGCTGTAGACCTCAAGTAAAGCTACATTGCTTTTCAGCTTTAAAACTTAAGTTCAAATCCTCTGCTCTATTATGTTTAACCTATTTCGTTTTTTATTAATTATCTCTTCATATTTTATTTTCATGCTCCTTTTTCGGATGTGTCAGTTAGGATGGCAATTTTTTGTTTTCGTTGGCCTTTATTAGATGATTTTCGAGGTGAAGACTTAAGATATAATCGTTTAGGGTGATGTTTTTTAATTTGGAAATGAAAACTAGGTAGGATAAAGTAATTTGCATGTTAACATTTAAATCTGAAAGTCTTGTTGCATGAATCAAAATCTCGGATTCAAATCAAGTTGTAACGTGTTACAACTTGCCCCGAGATTTTGTTGCGACTTGGCCCATCTATAATTTCTGACATTTATATTGATTCATAAAAGGTATTGAAATTATTAAAAAAATTGCGTAACTTACCCCTGCTACAACTAGTGCTTAGCTCCTATATAGCGACTCTGCAGCATTTTGCTATCAATATATACGGTGAACCTAAAGTCTTATCGAGTGGCTTGGTAGTAGTGGAAGAGGGATAAGATAACCTCGAACCCATTCACCTGGATGTTCATCTTCAAAAATGGAGTGGAACTGGGTAAAGTCGTATTATGGATAAAGTCGGTACTCAAAGCTCAGTTCAACGACAGAAGCAGTTATCATGGCAAGATTGTAAATATCGGGCCAAGTCTCTACTCCTGCCACGATAAAATTTGTATGCCACGATAAAATTTTTCTGTGAAAGGAAAATTAAAGCAAAATATGGCATATGACATGTGACATTCATGACAGTATGTTCATTTACAAAGACAATATATTCATTTACAAAGCATTTTATGATCAGATGATTAGAAAAGTTTACACCGAAAGACCTCATGAATTAGCACCTGTTCATAGTTTATTAGCATTTTTTTTTCAAATGGTAATAAAATATGAACTATAAAGAAAATATTGGAGCATCCCATAAATATTGCAATTTTTCCAAGCGCATGAACTAAAATTCGGAGGGGTATGGGATTAACTATTTTCGGCAACTTGCTACAAAAGGAGGTAGCAGCTTCACCTTTTTCTTATTCTTAGGGCTGTAACCGTTCTTCTATAAAGGCAAACGCCGGCTAACTCTAAAAATATTCATTAAAGAAGTACAGGAATAGTTACAAAAAATATTCATTAAAACAGAACATGTATCAACATGGAACACTTAATATTTAGAATTAAAGTTCGAGTCACTGAGACATAACAGTTTAGAACTATCCTCATCGCAGATGGAGGTCGACTGTTCTCGGTGCCATTAGTTGTTAGTTTTGAAGACTTATATTGAAAGTTATTTTTCCAAAGCTATAATGTAAGCTACAAAGAAGCATTTGCGGTTTATTTTGTTTCGTAAGTTCAATTAAATAATTAATGGGAATATTTATGCATATCGGCCAGTGTCAATGGTGGTTTCAGAAATTCCGGAAACTGCAGCCTAGAGCAGTGTCCCCAACCTTTTTATCACCGCGGACCGGTCAACATTTGATAATTTTACCGCGGCACGCTTGGGGGGGGAGGGACGCTGATTGTTTATATTTTAGATTATTTTGATTTATTAATTTCAATTTAATTGCTTTTATACATGCCTTCAAAATAAAATACAATTACACCAAAATATAAACATAAAATAATTTAACATTTTAACTTACTAGAACGTTAAATCAATGAGAACCCTTAGCTTGTTTCTTCGCAATGAGACGGTTCCATCTGGGGGTAATCGGAGACAATGACGCTCGAAGTGTGTTGCTTATGTCCAGTTTTAATTTAATGTGTTGCTTATGCCCAGTTTAATTTTAATGAAACACTGATGTTTTTAATTTGGGGTATAAACCTAGGAATTTAAATTCAGTTTGAATGAAAAGGGCGGCCCGGTACCATTTGATCCACGGACCGGAGTCTGGGGACCACTGGCCTAGAGGATAAACTTCGTCCTGGAAGAGCCACAAGAACATCCTGGAACTCTGATTGAACGAAACCTCATCGTAATTGTTGAAAATCCAGCAGAGGATGAAGAAGGGTATATTTTAGATTAGAAAAGAAATTTGCTTACCTTAATTTTGAAAAATAAAAGAAGTATAAAAAATCGCATTACTTGTAGTTGTTCACTTTGGACTTTATGCATTTGTAAAATATTGCTTTAAATGGAAGATATGAATTCTTAATGGAAATGTTTTTAAATGAAAGCAAAAAGTGCTAAAAATGTGTCCAACCTGTGTGAAAGTAGCTGAACATGAATTACAAAAAGGATAACTTATTTGCCTGTCCGGAAAACGTAATTCTATCCTGGAACCAAGATAAAGAAAGTAGTATTGGTAAAGAACAAGAATGTGTGAACATGGTAGTTGTCAAAGCTTTGATGAAACTTTATTATCATGGACAAAAGAAGGAGAAACAAGCCTGTAGCTGGATGTTAAAGCAAATGAATTTGCCCAGTTGATAAAGTTTTATTCTAGTAAACCCTCTTTAAAGCTGATTTTGTGAAATATTTTTAATAACTTAACTCCGATCATTGAAGTTTGAATTAATAAGTGTGCACAGTATTTCAACTTCAACAGGGGGTGTGGTAAGTCGTAGCGTTTCCTATCATTACATTCGTGTCATGACACCGTCTTTGGAAGTTGGCTCGTGAGACAGGTCAGTTTGAAAACCTTTTGCTTAGTCTGAAAGCTGTCACTTTAGAATTTTTCCTCACGGCTATTCAAACAGAGACGACGCAAGAAATAACGCCGCTAATTAAAAAAGGACGATATTTAAAGACTTCTAAGCAATAAGCAAACACTACATCAAAATGAAAACTGAGAGAATGTCAGAAATAAAGAGTTATTGACATTTTAGAAATAAGTTCTATGAATATATATTCAGGCGGACTGCTTTATTGACATTTGAAACTTCCGCAGCTGAATGTTTTCGTTACTGAATGTTCTTATCAGCTCACATTACTAACTCCAAATTTAAGACTGTTGCCAATCTTGTTACAGAATATTGTTCATTTATCTTTCATATAACTTAAGTACACTACATGTAATGTAAAACATTGATCGATTAAAAATAAAACACTTAATTCTTAGCAATTTTTATCTTTATTTACTTTTAATAATATATCAAACAAAAATTCATATAACTGTTAATATTTCTAATTTCCAAAATTATAATCGCCTACATTATATAAGCATTGTTTATAAAAAAATATTTCTATCACTGTTATTCACTCAGATAGCGACAATGGTAGTATTTTGTTAAAAAAACCACATCCTTATTTTGATAAACAAAATTTGTTTCTGATGTTAGATATTGTTATATTTTAGCATAAACAAAATTCTGTTCTGGTTGTAATAAATAGTTGATGATCATTATTTTCATTTAAACGTCTTTAATAACTTTGTGATTTACAGGCTTTTCTCATCTCTGATTTTCCCTTTCCTTCAACTTTGAGCCTAAACATATGCTTCGAATCTGAAAATTTCTTAAAATAAGGTGCGCATGATGGTAAATTCTCAACTACATTGAGGAATGTTTTATACGTGAAGTCTTTCTGATTATATTCTTGAATTAAAGCTTCATTTTTATTGCGACCGGGACCATTTTAATTATTACTCGTTTTACAAACAACTACAGTAATTAAACAAGCATTGCGTGCCGAAATTGTTGTTTGGGAGACATTATTCCATGTAGTTCATTCCATTTGCCCTTTGTCTAAGATGAAATGTCAAAGAACCTAGTGGACATTGTAGCACTTATCGCTGAATTCAAACAACTAAGACGTAGACTCCAGAAGGATTAAAATACCTTTTAATTCACTGAAATGAGAATAAGAGTTGGCCCCTTCTCGGACTTACAGGGAAGCCTCTACTCGGGTTTAACTCAGAAAATAAGAAACTAAACGATAATTGACTAAACGAGACTTAGCCGAAGCTAAACACAATTAGCTAACGTAGTTGGCTTTTAAATTAAACTAGCCGGCGAATATCAATAGGCACGTATAACACGGCCGAGCGTAACAGCTTCAAGAGTGATTTAACCCGAAGGAAAACACGGGCCACTAAGGACTCCCTGCACTCTCTATAGAAATTAGTTGAACCTTCCTCAAATATTTCTTCTAACTCATTTGCAGCCAACGCTATTCTAAAAACTCATTCTGGTAGGGATTTGTAAGCGAAAACAAGAATTGATAGGAAAGAGTCTCAAAATTAAAATAACTGTTATAAAATTAAAATATACCTTACAACTATTTGATAACTGCATCCCATCAGGTATATCGAGTCTTTTTAATTTCATGTTCAGAACAACCTTTTCCGAAATCTATCTAAAATTCTCTTTAAACAACGAATAATTCCCGAAAAGCTAAAAATCTCAGTAACATTAGCTGAAGAACTCGTTTCGAGTCATCTAAAACAGTGCTCCGCAACCGGTGTGCTGTGAGTAGGATATAGGTGTGCCGCAATCAAATACATGTATTTGACATTTTGCAATTTTTTATCATGTATTTAATACACAATGACAATTTTTTTCCCTTAATAATGTCTATTTTAAATGTTTTTATATATTTCACTGTTGTGTGGTTGTGTGTGTGATTGTAAGTGTGTCGGCATTTGAATTTTTTCGGCACTTCCTTGATAACTCGGAACTCAAAAATATATAACTTTTTTTAAACATAAATTTAAACGAACTATATTGGTTTCAGACCATTTTAATTAAAAATAATAGCTCTAAAACTGTTTTTTTTAATTTGAAATAAACCAATCAAATTGAAGAATTTTTGTTTTTTAATTTTTTTTTAAATTTCGATTATGATGATAATTATTATGATTTCATATAAATAAATATGTTATGGTTTTATAACTGTATATTTTTCAAATTAAAAACAAAAATTTATTGTAAATTTTGTGCATAAATCAATACATATATACATTAGCTTTTGGTGTGCCACGAAATTCCAGAAAGATTTTTTGTGCGTCGCAGGTGAGAAAAGGTTGCGGAGCACTGATCTAAAACACAGTAACCACCTGCGCGAAGAATCATCTGCTACTTGGAGAATGTTTCATCCCTTTTTAGAAGTATACATGTCCAGTTTTCTTAATTATGGTTCCTTAATTTCACCGGTTTCCCATATTTTATTGCTCTCGTAATATGCACAAAAACTTTTTTTTTCACTTAGTTTAAGCATTTTGGCTTTTTCTACATTCTGTCGAATCTATACATAGGAACTCCTGTGAATCGGTATTTTTAGCTCTAAATAATAGTTCGATTATTTGCTTAGTTTTTTCCCACCGTGCACGTATAGCGTTCAAAATTGTGTAACGCAAAAGTACTAATTATGTAACATAAAAGTGCGCACCTAGAGCAGGGTTAGTTAGATATTTCTTAATTCTGTTTTGAATTAAACTAATTTAGAAAAGAATGCAAATTTCGTCAATTCGATTATATACGATTCAGTAAATATAAATGAAATATGAAGAAAGATTACTGCTAAACAATGTCAACATTAAAATAACAGTTCTTATTCTTGTTTTTGTCAAAACCAAAAACAAAAATACGACCCTGAAATTTTAAATATCAATATAAATAGTTTTTATGTGAGACTTTCGGTCAAGAATACTGAAATTTTCTTCTCAAACATTCACAGCGTCCTAGAATTTGCTGTGGGTTTACCAGGCTTATCAACTTCAGCAGAAAGTATGCTTTTAACTATAAATAACCATATGGTCACTCAAAAGAGGTCGATGACGATTGACAACAGCAAAGAAAATTTAAACTGGAAAATAAATTTCAAATATTTATGTAGCGAATATTATGAGCATGCAAAATACAACAAAGAGACATGGGCGCAACAAATGACGCAAGAGACGCAACAAATGAGCGTATGAGGTGGCTTAACTTAAATGCTGCATATTTTAACAACTGAAATAAATTTTTATCAAGTACTAGACATGGGCGTATGAGGTTGCTTAACTTAAATGTTGCATATTTTAAAATAAGATTTTTATCAAGTGCTGGACATGGGCATATGAAGTCGCTTGACTTATATGCTGCATATTTTAAAATAAAATTTTCATCAAGTGCTGGGCATGGCGTATGAGGTTGCTAACTTAAATGTTGCATATTTTTACAACTGAAATAAAATTTTTATGTAGTGCTGGACATGGGCGTATGAGGTTGCTTAACTTACATGCTGCATATTTTAACAACTGAAATAAAATTTTTATTAAAAGCTGGACATGGGCGTATGAGGTTGCCTAACTTATATGCTGCATATTTCAACAACTGAAATAAAATGTTTATTGATAGCTGGGCATGGGCATATGAGGTTGCTTAACTTAAATGTTGCATATTTTAACAACTGAAATAAAATTTTTATGTAGTGCTGGACATGGGCGTATGAGGTTGCTTAACTTATATGCTGCATATTTTAACAACTGAAATAAAATGTTTATTGATAGCTGGGCATGGGCATATGAGGTTGCTTAACTTAAATGCTGCATATTTAAACAACTGAAATAAAATTTTTATTAAAAGCTGGACATGGGCGTATGAGGTTGCCTAACTTATATGCTGCATATTTTAACAACTGAAATAAAATGTTTATTGATAGCTGGGCATGGGCATATGAGGTTGCTTAACTTAAATGCTGCATATTTAAACAACTGAAATAAAATTTTTATTAAGAGCTGGCCATGGGGGTCTGCGTAAATTTTTGCAAGAGGACAAAAACTGGAGACTAATAATTACATCAATGAATTTTTATTATTATTTGGGGATGTCTCAAATAGGTTACAGAACGTAATATTGCATCAAAACAAAAATACGTATGCTACTATATATTCACTCTGTGTGGCATCAATACAAAAAAAAACCTTTACTCGATTCCGGAGCAAATGTCGCTTCCCCCCCCCACGAACAACGCCCTGAATTTTCCTTTCTAAAGTATAGTTACTTAAGTAAAGGCTCGTTTGTAGTTCGATCTTAAATATAAAGCTTATGAAATCATAATGTAGTATACACTGCGTAATTTTCTGTTAAACTGAAGTCAGAAGAGAAAACAAAATGGGCTAAATGTCGATAGTTTCAATCTTCGATTTTCTCTTGCAATTACTAAACCATAGAGTTGCCAACATGCCACGGCGACCGCGGAAAAGAATTAAATAGCAGTCATTAAAAAATGGCAATCAATATTTAGACATTCGATGCTTTGTTATTAAGCGTTCTGTGCATATAACTACAAAAGACGTACAAAATTTAATCTCAAACATAACCAAACTTATATTAAGAAAAGATTATATTATCATTCTTTTTTATGAGAAGAATTCAGAGCCAAAAAGCGTGACTTGTCTGTAACATTAATTACTGCAGTCTGAAGAACATCTCAGCAAATACAACTTATGTCAGACTTAAGAAAAGGTTTTATGATCTTCTCATAGCATCAGAAAAAACCAGAGCCAAAAAAAAGGGTTTGTCACTAGCTGCAATGCGAAGAACACATCAGCAAATAAGCAACAGAGATTGATGTACAAGGAAATTTATATTTATCTCGCATCTAAAGAGAAAATAGACTACTGATCAGATAATAGTCAGTTTGGGACCGAATGTCAGAAAATATTTCGTGAGCTATCTATCATCTTTATGAACGCCTCCTCTAACTTGAATTAAACATCTTTTTTTTCACTTGCGTGCGCTTGAGACATAAGTTAATGCCAAATAATTTTACGCTCATAATTCAAGAATGCCAATGGAAAAGCCGGTTTACTTTTGCACATGACTTAGGTCAGTCACATAGAGTAGCAAAGCATTTATGTTTTCAATTAAATGTATTTAAGCTAAGCAATATTCCTTTTAGTTCCTTGTACGAAGTAAAGGAAGTACTGTAATAGCAAAACCTTTCGGGTATCTTATTTCAAAGAAATATCCACTTTGACAGTTCACGAGTACATTTGAACGAGGTTTTTGCGTGTCATCTATACATAAGGACAAAATAAAGGACTCTTTTTCCCAAAGCGGATTGTAAAATGTATTTAGAAAAGATATTTTTTTCGTGACGTTTTCGCACGCATGTATACATCTCCCATAACCCAAAAACGAGGAGCCTCAGAACATTGAAATTTTGATATGAGACTGTTATAACATGCAATTCCATTTTTTGGTTGCAATCAGCCGCACCAAATGTGTGTGCGTATATATACATATATACCCATTCTGTTACTCGACTCGGTAAGCTCAAGTTTTTTATTCTTCTATGTTGGTAAATTGTGTATTTTTTTATTTAAAAATGAGTGAATTGTGTCAAATGTTCCGATTAAGGTTTTTATGCCTTTAGGTAATCTGCATGCAATAGTTCTAGAATGATCAACAATTTAAAAATTTAAATGGTGTTAACCCTAACAAAGCCTCTATTTTTTATTCGAAACTTTTAAAAGAATAGTGAATTGCCTAGTGGGACCAAAAGTAAACTTTCAATTTTGTGCACCAAAAAATCTGTTTTCTTTCCCGTTGGCCGAATTGCTTCCTTTTGCGTAGAAACTCTAATTTCAATTGTGAAAAACAAATTAACTGTTTTTAACTGTATTTGCTGTTTTATGTTTTTCTATATTTTACAATTTTTAAAGAAGATATTTTCAGTTTTTATGTACTTTTGCCTCGCTGCGAAGTGAAAACTGAATTAAATGAATGAGAAATATAGCTCTAGTGAAATTCAAGGAAATACGTTTAAATAAAATTAAGAAAAAAGTGTGTATACTTTAATAAGCCATAAAAGGAAGTCGTGTGGTGCCCACATCAGATATTTTTTTACTAAACTTTTATTTATTAAACGATTAGTTTTATCTGAATTTAATTTCCCGCCATCGCTTTTCTCCTACTACATGATATTCATCATTAACCTAATTCATTTGACGAAACATCCAAATTTAACTAAAGTTTCTTTTTCTTTTTGGATAATACTTAAATTTATTGGTAAAGAATGCTTTTAGTAAAAATATATTTTGCGTGTTTTGTACTTTGAGTACAATTTATACTCGCCCAAAAAGAGTTTGTACTTTTATCCCAATGTACACTGAACAAAAAAAATGGGACAGTTCTCTATGTCCAATTCTACTGGGCCAATTGACGAAATTCAACTTGCATGTTTTACGTCTCGAAAGCACGACTATATATTAGATATATATTAGATTTTTATATAGCATTATTCTAACATAGGTATTTTCACACAAAATCGGACTTTTTCTGAAACGATATGCCAGTTTTTTTTTCATTGTTCGATTCTACGACTCAAATTATGCCAGACTACCAAGTTCTGTAAAAGTCGCAGGAGTAATTTTTAAAAAATTAGCTCTCCAAATTTTAGCTCCTCGATGTTAATTGAATTTGATATATATTTATTAAATCCTTTTTTTTTATTAAACTTACTTGAGTCCTTCTTTCACATTTCGAAATTTAGGTTCATTCCAAATGAAATTCGCTCATTTTTATGATTTATATTTTAAAATAACTTTTATAAATTTTTCGAAGAAAATTTTGAATTATAATCTATAAAATTTTTACAATCGACTTAAAGTAGATGTACTTCTAAGTATACCTGTAAAAAATTAGAATTTTTTATTCAAAATTTCCTAAGATATAAGTGAATTTATTTTTCCGCTTTGAAATTTGGCACATTTCTTAAAAGCGATAATAACACAAATGTGGTTTACTCACTTTATTAAAATTATTTGAAACTATAAAAACAGCAAGTTGGAGACGGAAATTAGCTATTTCGAAAGTTGTTGTCACTGCTCGTTTTCATATCCTAGAGTTTGTTAACAAAAAATTTCGAAATTTTATGATGAAATAAAAATAGCATTTCCAAACATTAAATACATTATTCCAGATTCCAAAAATTCGTAGGAAGCCATTTCGACTATTCGCATCTTAGTACGACTTTAATCAACCCAAATACGTACTAATTAAAAACTCTGAAAGCGCAAATTTTCGCCCTCATTTTTCCGAGTGGCAACAGTGTCGCGCTTGGAGATAAAAGTGATTTATTTCGAAAAGTGTTGCTCGCTTTCAAATCGTAGAGTTTGTTAATCCAAAATTTGTAAATTTTACAAAATCTGTATATATAAAGAAGAATGTATGTTTGTTTGTTTGTTCGCGTTATTGATTTCTGATCCGTTATGATACATTTTTTGCCACATTTAATAGAATATAGGTGAAATATTGGATGAAACTTGAGGTTTTACAACCATTTGATTATAAGGACGAAAATCATTAAAAACTGCATGCCATTGTTGCTGATATAATGAGAGAGGATTAGCTTATTTTTCTATCGAAATATTTTATGTGGTTCCATATCGCATCAGACTGAAAAATGTATGACTATGAATCATATTTTTTGCATCGTTATTAGAGCAGAATTACAGCGGTATCGTTCTTTCTGTTCGTAGATGCATTACTCTCAATCTAACTTAACTGGCATCGAGCACTTCCGCTAGTTAGAAAATATTTAAGAACAGCTTATCTTTAGAATTTCCGATACAGAGTCTCGCGCGCTATAGATAACACTATGTTGTTACTGCTCGCTTTTAAAACGTTCAGTTTGTTAAAAAAAATCATTAAATTTTAAAAAGTACGAAGTATGATATTCGAATTTCCGGCTTCCAGCGCCACATATTGAGATGCACTACGTAATTCAAAATTTAATTGCCCTAGGTGCTGCCGTTTTCTCACAGTGCGAGAAACATACATACATTCATGTAGATTTTAATTATTTAATTACCTTAAAAGTAATACAGGGCAATATATATTTCGTGGCAACAATTTGAAAAGTGATTCAAACATTTGAAGTGATACATCGCCAAAAGTTTTGTAAGCCATCTTATACGCTGTTCCGCTGCTTTTGAAATTCTTGTGATTTTGCTGTTGAATTGCATATGGTGTAGGAGAGAAGAAATCTATGCTTAATAATAAAAGGTTTTACAAAAGAAAAAATTAGGTTAGCAGGAGCGAGCGTAACAGCAGACTGGTAAAGAGCGTAAAATGCCTCAATAAATCCTTTTTCGGCAACCAAATTAATTTAAATTAATTTGAAACCTTTCGGATTTTTTTTATTTTGTGCTTGGCTGACTATTTTTATTATAGCACAAATGGTATATTTATTTCCTAAAGTAAACATGATTCTCATAGCATTTTCTTACGGAAAAAAGTTCGAATTATTGTGAATTACGGGTTTGTTTAGATCTCTTTAATAGGTATAGTAAGCAAGAAGAATAGGTATTTTATTGAAACAAACTTCAACTCCGCGAATTAAACAGCTGCAAATGGAGGGAAGATGGTAACTCAAATTTTTATGAAAAAAGAAATATTCCAGACATGAGGTAAAAACACATGAGAAATATTCCAGAATTCTGTATCAGTAACTTATAAAATTACACAATTCTGAATTCATTCACTCAGCTAACTCTCTGAATTCAGCTGACGCTCAAGGCTCAGATACAGTAATAGATATACAGTTGCTTCTAAAAGTTAACCTTCTAAAAGTTTCTGAAAAAAATTCTTCATAGCTTATGCACAGTTCCATAGCTTTTATTCAGGAAAATGCGTTTTGGTGAAACTTCTGGAAAGGTTACCAGCTTGGCAAGAAATCTGCAAATGTCACTATACTAGAAAGCTAAATTGAACTTGAGGTCCATTAGGAGAGTTTTGTCTTTGTTTCAGCTTTAGTTCTACTTTTTTTTTGCACAAGATTAAAAGTTGATAGATTCAAAACACCAGACCTACACGTCTTCCACAAAATAAGTGCTTATAACTGAAAATGTGGCCACAAATTCAATAAAATAAAACTATCTGTTAAAATTACAAATAAAATGCACCTACTAAACAGATATGTAAATAAAAATCGTACACTATGTCATAAAAATACGTGAAAAATAAAGTACATTTAAACAATAATGTATTTACAAAACGCAGCTTGCTCCTGACGAGTAGCTTCATCTAGTACAGCAGAATTTGACAAAATTATTAGACATAAATACGCACTTCAGGTATTATTTTACGGTTCTGGGTTTAAAGGATTAACCTCCCCTTAGATTTTTTGAGTCTTTTTGACCCATATCAAATTTGTTTCATATTACATTTATCTATTACATTTTTAGAACTTTTCAAAAATATTTTATGACATTTTTTTCACAGTCACATTAAATATTGAATTACGTATATTTTTTTTTCAAATAATAGTTTTCCTATAAAGTCTAATACATAAGTCTTTAGGGTCAATTTTGACCCGTGTGAAATTTTTAGCTCATAAAAAGATGAGAACGGCAATTTTCAAAATATTATTGTTGTGAATTAATCAATTATCATTGTTGTCTAATTCACACTATCGCAATTTTCCGTTATGTATTTTGTTCTGTTGGTAAAATAAATGACGCTAACAGTGCTGTACTGTATTCAGCAGTCGCTAATTTTTTGCAAGCCTATTGGCTTTAATTTCCGTTTTCTTAGCGTGCGTAAAATGAGCTTTGTTCTTTACAAATGAACGCTGTTCTTTACGTATATTGTGAGAAACTCCCGAAAGCCTACCATATGGCTAATCGCAGACTCCTTGAGGAAGAAATCGAACAATTTTTGCTTGAACTATCAGACGAAGAAAACGTTGCTTCGGAAAACAATAATCAGGTTTCTGAAAACGAACTATCATCGATGACACCGCAGGTAATGAATCTGACTCGTCGACGAGTCATGCACAAAACAATAGCTTCATAACATTTATTTCCTCTAAAGAAACACTTTACAATTCTGTAACTTTCCACAAAAGTACTCGTACAGCTCTTCTCAGTAATACAGAACACATTCAGTAGTTACTAAATGCAATCCTATAAAGGTAACTATCATCAAAATCAATTCGTTTCTTTCAGTGATTCAAGTTTAAAACAGTAGAAGATAAAAGTATCAGTATACAAACATAACAGTACTTAATTTATTTTCAAGTCATTGAAACAGAGCATAAATGCTCTCTTGTCAGTAATTATTAGAGCCAGGGACTCCCTTACAAGCATTTTATACATTTAGTTACAATTCAAATTCTAATCATAACTCGAAGAAATAGGGAAGGTAGAGCGCTCTCTATAGGCATTTCGCAAGACTCCCCACTTAAACTCTTAGAGCAGAGTTTATAACAATACTTACCAGTTTCCAGCATTTGGATTTACATCAGTTACATTGCAATAAAGGAAGTACCATATTTTTGCATATGATCTTCTAAACAAGTTTCCACACAAAGGTTTTTTGAGTAAACTATTAATATAAAGAACAGATGAATAAGAATAGTATTAACACAAAACAATTAAAAGAATGCAATAAAGAACAAAAAGAAAGGTTCAGTCTTATGAACAACATATTTTTAATTCTTAAATTTTTCTACTCAGTCATTGATCTCTAAATTGCAAATTATTTGAACTGCTGGTCTTATAAGTTCAGTGTCGGTTTTAATTGAACATGAACGAACTTTGCATCCCTTTCCTGGGAAAATCTCTAAAATTCTACCCAGACAGCACACGTTTTTAGGGTAGTGTTCTTCATTGATTAATGTCATTCGGTTTCAATTCAGTTGTCTTTTGCTGGCACACATTAATAAATCTTAAATTCAATAAATAACCTTTTCGCTAGCATTTCCAAAAATTATTTGATACATTCTGTTCCTGTTTGAATTTTTTAACGATGGATATTCTATATCCTGAAAAATCTTTCTTAGATATTCTAGTTGAAGAGAGGAATAGCAAACGTTTACCTATCCGAAAAAATGTGCAGGAGGTGAGTGGAGAGGGTTATGAGGATTCACTATATAAGGAGTAATGGGTCTAAAATTGATCATAGCTTCAGTCTCAACGAATACTGTTTCGAGTTCATTGAGATGAGCGATGAACGGCCAACAATTTTTATAAGACTTGTTCCGATCATTCTCTCCCAAAATCCTCTCCACCATGCTCCCCTTTCAACTATAAACTTCCAATGAATATTGTGAGAAGAAAAGATATTTTTCATGGAGGGATCAGAAACACAGTTCCATATTTTTTAAGTTCGGTGACTGCGTGCTTGAATGATTTTGCATAATCTGCATATTGTTAAACACAATCCTCGTCGAGCTATAAATTGTCCAAAGCTTAACAAGAAGGCTTCCGTATTCATGGAAAGTACCAGTTTCTAAATGGATGGAAAGAGTCCCTGCGCAAGTAAACACTAAAAGGTGATATTTATTGTTGCTCTCTCTAGAAAAAAAAAAGGTACTGCATAGTACAATCCATTTAGAGCGAACGGTGGTGACTGAAGAATTCGATCCGGAGGAAGAGGAGTCACGTCCTGAACTTAGAGGAGAATACTGTATCTTTCGCAAACTACGCATCTGCTCAACAATGATTTAATTCGTTGTCTTCATTTGACAACCCAAAATGTTTCACACAGGTTCGTCAGAGTGGAGTCCACTCCGGAATGGAATACTCTATCATTTGAGTTGAAAATTAACACAGCGACGTAACAACACTTTGACGGCAATACCCATGGATGCTTTGCAGATTCCAGACAGTGTGCAAATTATATTCTACCTTTTAACCGTAGAAGTCCATATTCGTAGAGCTCAGGATTCAGCGTGTAAATGTTAGACCCTTTCTCAAATTATAGATAAATCGAGAACTTCTTTTTTGAAATACTGAAATTGAGTGTTTTTAATCCAATATTTTTCTGCATTCATTATTTCAGAAGCAGTTAATGATCCACAAAGTCTTTCGGATCTACAGCTAGAACTGTTTATGGACCTATATATCCAAGCTGTTATTCGGTATGCCTTACTTAATTTGCTAAATTGATTTAAATCCGAGCAGTTAATAAGAATTTTTGCACGATGTTCTCGTTATTGGTAGCAGCTTGCAGGATACTGAGAGTGTTTCTCTTTCCTGTGGATATCTGTTCCTTATTTGCCTCAGTGTTTTATCTCTTGGACCATAAATTTTCCGGCTCGAGAAGCCAACTTGATCCTTTTTGCTATAACGGACTTAAGATAATTGTCTCAGCTTGTTCCTCTCGATAGAGCAGGTCTGCTAGATTATCTTTCCCAATCTTTTCCACTGAATTGAGCATTTTTCTACAATGGTACCACTGGTTAGCGTTGCAAATTGCCTGGATTTCTGCTACGCGGTTGCCAACATATGGCTTCCAGACGTTTGCTGATTTCCTTATCCAATGCAGCTTTATTTGGGAGTCACTCCAAAAAATAATATTGTTGCTTAACCTAATCAGGATGTTTAGATAAGGCAGCAGCTACAACAGCTCCCATTAGTTTGCATCTAGGAAGGGTTAAAGATCTCTGAGGAGCTATTCTACTTTTTGCCATTATGAAACTGGTTTTAATTTCCTTATTTTCATCAAGATATCTAAAATATGTAATTGCTACAAAAGCTCTGGGTGTGGCATCACAGAAAATGTGAATGCTCAGCTGCGAGTAATTAATGTCCTTAAAGAATTTTCTAGGGAAATCAGGAGTTTTTAAGCATTTCATTTCTGCACACCAAGCCATCCACCTTTTCTTAATATCGATGGGAAGTGCAGCATCCCACTAGAAACCCAGAAGATAAATGTCTTGTAACATAATCTTAACCCGAATTATAAATGGTTTCAAAAACCGGATAGGGTGAAATATTTTGGCGACAGCTTTCTACTCAAATCTTTTTGTGTTGCCTTCACTAGTTCCAATTTGGTTACTGAACTCGTTTCATGTTTATCTTTATTACATGGCTTCTTGGATCCCAAGCAATGCCCCAAAATTTTGTTTCTTTATTGAAAATGTCTTCCCCTTTTATGTTTGACCTCATCCATAAGGCATTAAATTCCTCTGAATTCGATTTCAGTTTTCTCAGGTTCATACCCGCATCGCGGAAAATATCTGCAGCATCTACAGACAATCGGTATGCATCTTCTACAGTTTTACTTACCTCCATAACATAAGTCATCAACGTAAATAGAAGAAATGACGCAACCAACCTTCTGATACCATACCAATTTGGCTTTCGGTCCAAGCATTCTACAACACATCAGTTATATCGAGTTGTGGAACTCATTACAGACGGCTTTCAGAAGAAAAAGGTGACGGGGGGATTATTCTTAGACGTTGCTAAGGCCTTCGATCGAGTATGGCTGGATGCCCTCATATAC
Organism: Stegodyphus mimosarum; assembly: GCA_000611955.2. Lineage (NCBI taxonomy): Eukaryota > Metazoa > Arthropoda > Arachnida > Araneae > Eresidae > Stegodyphus > Stegodyphus mimosarum. Next base: position 312,693 of record KK118648.1, read on the forward strand.
AAAATACACTGCCTGGGTTTTCCAGGCTACATCACTAACATCATTCATTCCTACCTGTCCGGTAGACACTTTGTTGTTCACGTTTCTGGAACACTTTCAGCCCCCGAGCTGTTCTAGCAGCGGTCCCTTTTGGTACCCACCCTATTCAGCATCTACGTGAATGACATACCAACTACACCCAACACGACACTTGCAATGTATGCTGATGACACTGCGATCCTTACTCAAACTGCATTTGTTGGTTCAGCAATCCAACGGTTACAAAATCACATTTACCTACTAGAGACTTAGCTGACCAAATGGAAAATTAAGATCAACGTGGATAAGACCACTGCAATTCTATTTACAAAGAAAGTTAAGCTCCCAAACAATCTTCAGTTGTATGGTGAGGCCATTCCCTGGGCCTTTATCTTGGGTTGATCCTCAATAAAAGGTAATCATGGAACCCACACATTGCACATAGTCTCAAGAAGTTTCGAGTGCGTAAAGCTACACTATTCCCCCTAATTGCTCGAAACAATGTTCTATCTATTGACAACAAGTTAGTTACTTATAAATCCATGCTGCGTTCCATAATTTGCTATGCTTGCCCAGCCTGGGTGTATTCATGTAAACCCATAAGAAAAAAGCTTCAAACTGCCCAAAACTGTGTTTTGAGGCAGATCTCAGGTGCCCCTTGGTACGTTAGAAATCAGAAAATTCACGAAGAGCTTCATGTTGAACAACTGAAAAGTTATTGTTGTCGTTTGGTAAGGAAATCTTTTGAGGGTCTTCAGGACCTAAATAATGCTGCAATCACAATTTACGATTATGATATCTACGATAATGTAAATTACCAACGCCCCATGGCAATTCTTAATGAAAGTCTAGATTAATCTTATTGATGTATCCACCTATTGTAATGTTATCTGATTTCTGCTGTTACCTCTGTAAGTCCTTAATGTATTACATAATTTAAACTTTGTAAATAGTCTCTGCATTTGTTCTATTTTAACTTGTATGATTTTTTGTTTCTTTCCTATAAGTGCACCAAGTGATTCATACTTTTTCATTACCCTGAGTTTTTCTCTAGGTCAGTCACCAGCTCGACAGCTTTTCTATCCAAATGGCATTTTCATGCTTAAATTTGCTCGCATCAACTCACTCTTATTTTAATTTTATAATTGGCATATTATGTTTATTAGTCTTTTATTACCATTCCAGTTAAGTAATGCTAACACTAATATTCATACAATAATCAGCTCATTTAGTATTTCTTGATCTTCTACCCTAGTTTTAAAAAAAAATTATTTCTTCATTTTCAAGCTATTTTTTCGGTACAATTTATTCTAAGCATACTTACGTATTCGACGAGGGGTAGTGTCTTCGACCCAGTCACCCTGTGTGACAGCACACACTTCCACTGCAATTCAATTCAATAGAAGAAATGAGCATTTTAAAACTCTCTGGATGGTCCTCTTTGTACCCTTTGATGTGATATTTTATTGTAGTAGCCAATAGAAAAGGACTAATAGCTGCCCCAAACGGGACCCGACATATGCGCAGAATATTACGTGATCGGTCATCATTCCACAACCAAAAGAATCTTCTTCTGCAGTGCTTGCTAATCATTAAAAATTGATTTTCTATGTCCCCACAAAATGCCCACAATTTCAGGTTTTCAAAATCTCAGGATCACGTCAAGTGCTTTCGGATTCAGATTTGGGCCAGTTTCTAATTTTTGTTTTAAAAATTCAAACCTCCTCTTTCGATATCAAAATTATTTCCTAATTCTTCCGTAGTAGATTTCTAGGATAGTTTATATTCATGTCGTCCGTTTTTAAACCATATATCTCTTTCAAAACGACTAGTTAGGTCATTATTAGTTTCATTAAACTCATTTTTTCGTTTTGACCTTCATTTATTATTCCCATTGAATCGAGCCGCCAAAACAGGCTTAAATTATCTAAATTCCCTACCATTACTGCTAAGTGCTTCGAATCATTACCTTCTTTCGTTTATTTGCTTTTTTTTCATCATTTCCACTAACAGGATGGAATTTACGGGTTAGAGATGCTTATTTATGCCTTTTCGACTTGTCAACACTACATCCCATAATCGGTCGGCGCCAATTAATATTCCCATATGTTGTAATTCTTGACTGCTGTTTGCACTCAGATCCACTAAATGCAAGACAAAGCACGTCATTTTTTCGAGCGTGTTAAGTCTGGGACTTTTTATGGGACAAGGCGATGTTGTGTTAGTCACTAGGCATTCCAATTTTATTTTATTCTTTTAATTTTTTCTCTTAATTCAGTTACAACCACAGGTTAATTCTCAGTTATAGGTTTCTTAATTCCAAATAAAAAAACCGACAATTTTTCATTTCACATAGGTTCTGATTTTAAAGATTTCCCTAAGCTAACTTTAATAAACGATCTTTCGCTACCTGGAACAAGAAGAATACGAGCAACTTTAGTTTCATTTCCGTTGCAAGCCAAAACAGTACACGTTTGTAATAAAGTATTTTTCGAAACGGAAGTATTACACTGAGAAACCAAAGTGTTAGTATTAACATTTGAAACTAAAGGTTCCTTTTTCGAGGCAACTGCTTGATTTTCATATAAATTTGATTTTTCCTCATTACATTTCAAGCACCTAGATTCATGATGATTTTTGCCGTTACATTTATAACTACGTACATTTTTCTCGCTGCAAAAACGACTCAAATGAAATTTCTTAAAACATTTAAAACATCGATTATGCGCTTTGAGAATGTTTATTTTCTCAGAAACCGCTTTACAGCATTTAAAAGAATCGTGGTGTTTCTCACAGAAGGTGCATAGTCGCTGTATTGTAGTGATAAATGCTCTAGCCGTGGGTGTATTTCTGCTGTGACTTTTATTTACAGTTTTCTAATTAAAGTAATCAGTGAACGTCTTTTTTTCACCTCAAGCCAATAAAGCACTTTCGCGACATCCAACCGCCTTCTTTAAGAATAAAATGAATTTAGGATGTCAACGTCCCTTCATCCCTTTGCCTGTTAAATTCTAAAATTAGATCAATGGGGGGCAAGATTTTTTTGCAAAATAGGCATTAACGAATGTCCGAAACAGCCAGATGTAACATTTATTGCCTCTAAATTTCAAGTAGAGATCTCAAGTTCACCATAAATTCTGCGTAACCCTGAAACACTAGAAGAATGTTTTACATCTTATAAATTTAGTATTTTATCCATAAAGGAATTTATAATGATATCTCTTTTAGCGAACGTAGCGTTAAGAAGTTTTATGCAGCTGGTCACAATTATCGTCAGATAATTCGAGTTCTGAAACAAAATTGGCATGTTGACCAGTTATAAAAGTTCTAAGATACGCGAAATTTTTCAACTTTCGAAATGCTTTCGTTTTTATCTATCATACTCTCGAAACCATTCCAAAAAATTTGCCAATGTTTCGGATCTCCAGAAAATTTCTCAGTTGTTATAACTTTGGCAATTTGATTTCTTAAATTTTCACGAAAAGAGACATCCATCCTGTGATTATGCGAATCACTTGAAGCTGGATCGACTTTAGTTTGCTTTCAAGGTAGAGTAATATTCACTTGAGTATTTCAAAAAGCATTTTGCTTTATACTCCCTGACTCGCCGTAACCTCTTTTTCTATTTGATCAACTGCAATGGAAGTTTCGATATAACACGTCGAGAGTTTTCAATTCGTTTAAGAGTTCGTAATCATCTCTTAAAACTTGCTCGTCAAGCTCCTCTTCAGATTTCATTTCAGCGTCAATTTGATTAATTAACTGGGTTGTTAATTTTCGAATTGTTATTCGCTTAGCTTTTGCCAGTTCTAGCGCTGTCATTTTTTAATACATAGAAATATACCCAAAGATCAACAATAAATACGAAATGAGATTTAATTCTAGTATAGAGTGCACACTTGATTTTGCGACATTATGATGAGCAGTAAATGTGTCATTTTGGTATCGGCCTCAGTTTTCAAAATCGCGCCAAGACCGTACCGTATACAGTAGAAGTCCAGAAATCCGCAATGCTTGGGATCAGAGTTTGCGCGGATTTTAGGATTTTGCGATTTCAGGACGGAAAAGCTAAATCATAATATTCAGACTAAAATTGAAAAATAAATAAAAAAGGCAGATACATTTAATTAAATTATTATATACAATAATATGCATTATTACGGTAATTTATTATATGCGTTAAATTATTATATATATATTTATTTATTTATTATGCTATATTATTCATTTATATTAGTGATAACAGGAATATTTTAAAGCATTAAAGACATTTAAAAATAAGGGATATTAATAAAGCACTGAATATTTCATTTTTTTATATATTTCAAACATTTTTTATAGCGGTTCATTTTAAAACTTTAGGGTGCTCCAGAGTAGTTTTTTTTTTGGTAAATTCTACAGTGTCATAATCTTTTGCTCTGTGGCACAGCTCTGTTATTCTAAATATTTTAGGTATTTTTCACGAGGTTCCAAACCCTCATTAAAAGATATTTTCTCACTCCTATCAAATTCACTATCTGTGTCGGTGTCGGAAGCGTTTTCTTGCCTCGGCGAGTTCAAAACAGAGCCAATGATTTCATCATCCGTTACCTGATATGCCAGTGTTCGCTCATCTGAACACATCATCCATATTAAAAACCTCTTCTGGGCTAAAATGTTTTTCTGCCACTAACACAGAATCATTATTATTCGGTAATTATGACGTCATTATTGGATAAATATTTTTTCTTCGGTATTTCATTCTCCATGGTGCGGTTTCTGGAACCTCTAAATTGAATGTTTATATTTTGAGAGGCAATGCGGATTTCAGGAGTTAACGGATTTCAGGTCGGCGGATTTTCGGTATTTCACTGAACTAAGATTTTACCCAAAATAAGAGCCCACCTTTTATTTCCTCTCGGTCATGGCTTAGTAATCCGAAACGTTATGATCCAATAGGCCCCGGCTACTTCATCACCAGTGCACCATAAAGACGTTCCAACAAAGGTAACTATCATCAAAGTCAATTAAGTTCTTTTGGGGGGCTCAGGTTTAAAAAAATAGAGATAAAAGTCTCGGCCTAAAAACACAACAGCAATTAATTTGCTTTCAAGTTTCTGAAATAGAGCATAAATTCTCTCTTGCCGGTAATTACTAAAGCCGGAGATTCCCTTACAAGCATTTTATACATCCAGTTGCAATTCAAATTCTAACTCGAAGAAACAGGGAAAGCAGAGCGCCCTTTATAGACATTTCGCAACAGTTACTTTTTCAGACATCTAAGAGATCTAAAGAGTTTCTAAAGAGCGAAGATCGCACGGAGATCTCTCAGTACTCCGAAGTCAACTCGAGGCTAAAACTAAGATCTATACTCCCTGGTCACATATAGTTTTCCCCCGGCCGCCGAGAAATTTTCAGTACTTTTCATTTCTCGAAATTCCTATAAGGGATACTGTTAAAGTTACATTTAATGGTCGGATATGCTTACAGTTAAATACAAGGATCGATTACAGTTATTCATTTACACTGCCAATTACAATTGTCAAATGCTCCGCAAGCTTACCGAATTTTGGCGAATGCTTGCCAAATTTGGCGATCCAAATTAATCTCCAAAACCATTTCCACTTTTGCGATATCTCGCCAATTTAACGAGATATTCATTTACCTCAGTGCTAAATAGACTTGCCACTGTAATATTATTTATCAGGCAAAGCTTCGCATTTCTTTAGACTTTTCATGTTGCTTTACTCAAAGTTCGTAAAAATATTATAACTAAACTGTTATGATAAATTAATGTACAATCCGATCTGTGTAGGATTTTACGATGGCCTTAGGGAAAATCTCCAGCAAAACTCGTAAAGTAGGCATTTTTATAAGTCTTTATGACTCTAATCTAGCCTTACTGAAGCCATACTGCCCCTCCTCGTGAATTACGTTGAGTAGTTTAAATATTATTCTGTCATACATATTTAGATATGTCGTAGCTTTATTGTTAGTGAATCTATATTTCAAACGAACTCTTTTTCCCCCGTTATGCAGAGCAGTAGAATTAGACCAGCTCCTAATTGTATTTCAAATGTTAGGCTTGACCTAATGCCCTCTATTATAAAGTCCCAACCCCAAAAAGCCTTGAAAGAAGATCATAGGGAAGTTAGAAATAAAAAACACCATCATAAAAGTACATTTATGTTTCCTGGAATTAATTTCACAGGGAAATTACATGTTCGGGTAGCATGTAAGAAGTGTGTAACTTTACAACAGACAATGAAAACGAAAATGCTAATGGCGAAGAAGGTGGATGTAGGAAGAAGTATCACGCAGAGTCCATTACAAACTTTTCAAGGTAGATCATTTTTTACCTAATCTGTACACGTGTGTACTTGAATTGTTAAGCTTATATTCTATTTATTTTACAATGCATATTCACTTTAATTTACTTTATTGCTTGTCCCGTTAGTTTTGTATACTTTCACTACAGGAAGTACATCTTCTTTTACTAATGAATCCTAAAGATGATAGTTGAATTATTAGCGATAAACAGTCTGTAAAGTATAACATAAATTAAAAAGAAAACTGCAATCTAATTTTTCAGTTTACAGTTTAACACCGAAAACTGAACTAAACTGAATGCACGGAGTCTATCAGAAATTTAAATTCCCTTTTTTTTAAAATATACAGAAATAATTAATCGTGATTGCTTACGATTTGAAAACTTTCCTCAAAAAATTAAATAATTATTTTAATTTATAAAATATTTACTTTATACCTGTAAAATAAGCTAAACGAGAAATATAAAGTTTCCGAGTTCTACGAAGCAAATTTTGTTGAAACACAAAGCGTCAGATAATGTCATATCATTGCTAGCTCTTATTTAAGAAAAAAACAAACTTTTTCAGCTAATAAAAAGTCAAATATTCTTTTTAGGAATGCATTAAAACTGCAGAGTCATTTTCTAGAAAGGTTAGCGAATTCTTGGATTAGAAGTATTCTTAGTAATATCAGCAGAAGTGCGACAGCAGTAATAGTGCAATAAGGATTTTGACAAAAATAATGAAATCTAATCAAAAATTAACTCGACTGGTCTGTAAAACTGAGACGCGATACGTTCGCTTTTATTAGTAACAAATATATTTTTGATGAAAAATATAACCAGGAAGCTTACGAGCCTTTACAGCCCGTAACTTTCTATTTTGAGGAGTAGATATTAAAGTAATAATGTTAATTAAATATTTATCAACAATATTTCTATTTATATTAATATGTCTTTGACTTTACGTTTCGGTTATAAAGGCCACCAGCGTCCAAGCGGCGGAGTCGCTGAACACTAGTAGTTCAGTCCGGGGTTTGATTCCTGGAGGACGAACTGGCTGCATGTCCATTCAACAAGTTACACCTAGTTTTCCCTATGTTGTAACATGCATACGAGCTATCTTCCCTTGGAAAGTCATCATGAAGGCATCCATCCTCTTAGGCATATGTCTCCAGTGTGCTTTGTCGTAACCAAATTAACCAAACCAGACCTGTTGATTATGCATTATTTAAAAACTTAGCCTTTAGAGTGAGTGCATCGTAATTATGTCTTCCGACCATAGAGGTGAATCAAAATGGAATTATATACTACCACCGCGGGGAAATCACCAAAGTTACAACGTTGAATATTATCTACTAATAGCAGCTTCTATATTTTACAAAGTCTTTCTTATCCAAAATTACTTCATGTCAATAATCATACTGAGTAAATGACACAATCGCTCAGATTTATATTTCTTGCTGAATGAAAACAAGCTTCACTATTCTATGATAAACTTACCAGTAGTTCGGGAATTATTTAGCTTGGTAACTAACTGCAGACTCTAACCATTATCCTGATTATCTGCTTTTAATGCTGATAATTTCAAATATATTATTATTCAGTCTGGTTTCTGGTTACGCAGTGTCTTCAGATTTTCTCTATTTTACCAAGGACTCAGAGCCGTGCCTATGTATTTTTTTACCGGAGGCAAAGCGGTAAATGTACGCCTCTGCATACAAAGCAAGATCATTTATTTACTCTATTTTTGTGGGGGGTGGGAGAGTAAATACATAGTACTAAATGTTTGAAAACATAACATTATACAAACACGCGCAAATTATACGCATATATATGCACTATTGCATATATATATATATATATACATATAATTAAGCATATAGAACAAATTAACTATATTTATATGTACTTTATGCTCATTGAGTGTGAAAATACAATAACTTTCACAAGAATATTTAATTATAACTTTGTATATTCCACAAAGTGAAACATATGTAATGATTAACGATTTTGAATTGGAAAACATTAAAAATATGCTTTTTGAAAAAGGCAAAAATATTAAATAAAACATCTGCTCAAAAATTTATGGCATAAACTTTTCAAGCATATTTATAATTTAATTTTTCTTGCTTTTAAAGAAGCAAAATCATCAATATTTTTTTCAAAATCTATTTGATTACTTAACTCATATTAATTTGTTCATAAAGTATATATAAATATAGTTAATTTGTTCATAAAGTATATATAAATATAGTTAATTTGTTCATAAAGTATATATAAATATAGTTAATTTGTTCATAAAGTATATATAAATATAGTTAATTTGTTCATAAAGTATATATAAATATAGTTAATTTGTTCATAAAGTATATATAAATATAGTTAATTTGTTCTATATGCATGATTATATAATGTTTGAAGATCTTATATAGTTCTTTATTATTTTAAGTTTGCTAAAGCTTCTTTCGCCGCTACCTTTACAGTAACTGGCAACTTTAAAAACATTCTTAACTCTCCTTCCAAATTCGGATGGGACTGAACTAAATTATAATCGTGAATTATTTTTAAAAGTTCTAAGCTTGCAGCTGCTTTTATGTCCGGAATTATTGAAATAGTCTGGTCTTTCTATTAGCGTTCGTATTCAGAAGTGGCCGAGGGGTAATGACTGCATTTAGTCTGCTGTACCTTGAATATCAAACAGTCTATCAGAACATCCTCCACGAATGTTTCGCTTGTACAGCATATAGTGTCGCGAGCATCAGTATAATAGATTAATTAACGAAATCACTCTTTAATATTCACATAATCTTTCATCAGTTAAACTATCCACCCCGAAGAAAAGTTTATTTGAGCTTGAGCAGAAATTTATATGCCATCTTATGCCAATAGTGTTTTTCCTAACAATATGACAATATCTCGACAATAAAAGCCTAATTTTAAAATTAACAAGATTTAACGATACTTTCATATTTTAACTTTTATTGCGCCTCATCAATTAACTCAAAAAACTTCTCTGTGTTAAACTTCGCGACTATGACAGGTGTTTATCATTAATTTTTATTCACAGCAACGAGCGTTTCTTAATGTTTTTTAGCCAAAACTACTATATCTTTTAAATATATTTATATATCAATCCCGTTAGAATCAACGGAATAAAACTAAATAGATATAACGAAAAAAAAGAGAAAAAAGTGCAAGAACTAATAATATGGTACATTTCATTTTCAATCACCCTTGTTTATTCTTCGGATGCTATTTCAGAAGGCGTTTATGAAATTGCAAAACTCAGTAGTTATGTCGCTGTCTATGTTGAGACTTTGGCAAGTTTGTTATGACTAAGAGCTTAAGCCAAATGATGAGAGACAGCAAAGAACAACTAATGTCGGCAGTGTAATATTTTCTATCCAAGTTTAGTCTAAACAATTCGCTACGTAAAGCGTAAGTTCCTTAAAGCTACTTTCGATGACAAATTTTAGTGTTAGAATATATTACATACACTACTGTGAAAGCTCTTTGTCTGTGTCTTTTGAGAATAAATTAATGCTATTAGTTTTTCTTTTTCTTTTTTTAGCTGGATTGTTTGTAACAAAATTCTTTTAATATTCACTGATGTATGTCGAAATTACAAGTTAAAAGTCATAAGTTTTAAAAATAAATTTCTGAATTTTTGATCGAATAACTAATTAAGCGCCTCTTGTATTTGTTCACCTGAGGCAAGTGCCTCACCTTTGTCCCGGATCTGCAAGGACTACTCTGTTTTTGAATATGTTATGTCCACATAGCCCCAGGCAGAGTCCGCTGGTTTGTTTAAGTACCAGGTTCTTGTATTAGCACAATGAAAGAACAATGGTCCGCATAACCTTCCTCTTCGCATTTGTAGAAGGGAGTATCTCTAAGTTTAAATTTGTTGGGGTATACTGGGAATGGCCTATGACCTGTCAAGATCAGTGTTAGGCTAGCACAGTGGGTCTTAATTTCCATGTTAATTTTTGGCAATAAGCGAAGTGTCCTTCATCGTACCTCTGCCTATGACCATCTACTTTGCCAGTTTTGTAGCAAGCTTATCAAAGTTGTTCGTTTAATGTGAGACCGAGGAAGTTTAGTTGGTCGTTCTAGTAATTCCGTGCCATTGCCTGCCTGCTTGACCAGAAGGTCAGCGGCATAATTGTTTTGAATCTTTTGTGTGAGCCGGAACCCCTTTTGGAGTGGGTCTTCGTGAAATACGCATTGCCAGAATTTGTTCTGAATTAGGACATAGCTTTGGAAACATACCTTCAGAAAACTATTCCAGCAGTGGCTGAATAGTTCAGACAGTTAAATAGTGATATTTCGGCTTGGGTTCGAATCCCGGCGAAAGAGCTGGCTGCATAAGGTGTCGAGGTTTTTCCCATACATAACGTGGATGCGAGTTCGTAAAAAGTTCTCCATAAAAACATCCTTCCCCTTAGGCAAATAATTATTCTATGTTTTCCATAGTCAAACAATCGAACCATTTAGAAAGCCATCCTTATTATAGGTGCTTTACTTTTTAGAATTTTTTAAAAGTATATTGGTTCAAATTTTCTGTTTTTCTCGTACAAAACTAAACTTTTTTTAACCGTCTCTCCACGGGTGTGTTATCATAATTTCTATTCTTTATAACATATTTATTGAGTCTCGATCAGATTAGCTATATAATAGACATTTATTATTGTGAAAAAAAGGAATCTACAGATGTTATTATCTTTTAATTAAAGCTTCTGCTGATAGAAGAAATGCAGTGATGTTAAGATCAGATTTATGTGAAAATTATAGGCTGAAACCTGATGGCTTAACTAAATCATAATCACGTCATATTAAGATAGTAATAAGGAAGAAAGTTTTCTGTAAGTTATGTTTATGCTTAGAATTTGAATGTGAATAACGAGAAAATGCGAGACTGCAATGTTATCTAAAAGTGTTTAATTATGTGATTGGTTCTGACATAATAATCGATGAGAAACTGGAAGCAAATAATAACTCAATCCTCGCGAAGAAACCTTTCTTTTTCTGTTCAAGGCTTTTCTACTCAATCCACATGCATACGAAATGAAGACCCAAATTATTTAATTTTATGCATCAATCGGGGCACTTAATATCCAGGTAACATTCTTCACATAATTTAACGTAAACTGCTCTACTAGGAACTTCTTTCTCGTCTGTCTACAAATTCCTAAAAATAAAATATTTAGATACTAATTACTTCCTTGTACGACGTAAAAAGGAAGTATTGTAATCGCAAAAAATTTGGGATATCATATTTCAACGAAAATATCCATTTTCACCACTATCGAATGCAATTTAACGATGTTTTTGAGTAAGATCTGTAAGTAAGGAAAGAATAAAGAACACTTTTTCCCAAAAAAAATTATAAAAATGATTTAAAATGGATTCTGAAGAGATTTTTTCGTGGCGTCTGTGAGTACGTACGTACCTACCTATGTATATATGTATCTCACAAACATAACTCAAAAACGAGTAGCCTCAGAACGTTGAAATTTTGCACATAGGACTGCTAAAACCCTAGGACTGCTATAATATGTGCACGTCCTATTTTGATTGCAGTCGGCCGCACCGAAAGTATATAAATATCTGTATATATATATATATATCAACTCTGTTACTCGGCTCAGTGAGCTCAGTTTCTTTATTCTTATATGTTTGTAAAATGTGCTTTAAAAATGATTGGATTATGTTGTTCTTATCTTCCAATTAAGATTTTTATGCCTTTACTTTACCTGCATGCATTAATTATGGAATTATCAACAATTTAAAAGTTTTTTAAGTGAGGCTAAGCCTAATTTTTTGTTATGATAGCAGTCATATTTGTTTATATTTTTAACCTTAGTAGATTTGTTGCCAATCTAGAGAAACTAAGCTTTGCAACAACAAAGTAACATCTTATTTTATTATTGCGAATTATATTACGTTTAATTCATGCTGAAATTATCATTTAAGTTATTAGTTTGATTTTGCGTAGAAACTGTAATTTTAATTGTAAAAATTGTTTTTTTAATTGTTTTAACTGTATTTGGTATTTTATGATTTTCTATACCTTTCAATTTTTTAATGAAAATATTTTGAATTTTTATGTATTTTTGCCTTGCTGCGAAGTAAGAACTGAATTAATTAGTAGCGCATGCGTATTAAAGGTAAGCGGCGCTGAATGGTCTGCGAAAAACTGATTCTTTTTTATTTGTTTCATTTCTTTTATACATCGTTTTAGATTTATTATAGTATTTAAATAGAACTCGTGGTAATTTTTCAGGTGCACTCTGAGTTATAAAATGAATGAGATGTAACGCTGTTAAGTGAACCTAGCGCCGAAGTGTCGCTATGGTAAACAAATATAGTGAATTTTAAAACGTGCATTTATTCTATTGTGGTTTATGCGCTATCGACGAAGTAGATTTAATTCAAAATTCGTTAACTGTTAATTCACTATGTTTAAATGAAATGCAGGAAAAGTTCGTATAATTTATTATTCCGTACAAGGAAGTCATGTGACGTACACATTAGACTTTTTTAGAACGTTAATATGATAGAGGTGTTTATCTCTTTGCCATGCAGGAGCTAAATTTTGAGTTTCTCGATATACGGAAACAAGATTCTTAATTCTTATTAATTAGTAGCAAAACCTGAAAGCTTTTACCTGCTATCAAATACGTGATTTTATACGCCTTTTACTTCACCCGTGGTGTTTGTAGTACGGTCGGAACATTATCATCTATTTTAACCTTCTTCCTAATAAGGTGTCGAGTTCAAATTTTGTACATACACTGTTTGTGAATGATAATACTAGCTGGTGAATCTATGTTCTTCGAAATTCGATTCAAATATTTTTAATTTAATATTTAAACGTTTTTTAACACAGAGCTGCGTTTAATGAATAAACTAAAATAAAAATATCAAAAGTTTGCTGTTTGCTTCATCGGAGACAGAGAGGAAAAGAAACCTTTAAATGATGCTTACAAGAGATTTTAACGTAATTCCTAATTCCACACAGCATAGTTTTCTGGTTTTTAATATATTTTCTGATTCTGTATAAATACATTTTTCTGATTTTTTCAGACTGACGTTCCGGGCAACATCGCTGGATTTTTTCTATCATATGACGTAAAAAAGTCGTGGAAATATGATTTTTCAATTTAATAATTTAATTGGTAACGTGTCCTTGAAACTACAACGATGAAAGTTTGTTAAACAGTTTTTTAATGTTTTTATAAAACAAGATTTTATTTAAAACTCATAAAATAATTAATCAATCAAAAGCAGGAAAATAACTTATTATATAATATCATAACAGAAAGAGATTAAATAAATCTCTTTACAAAATTCTTATACAGTGTTGTACCACGAATAATAGAAATGCAATTACGCCTAAATAACAAAATCTAAAAATCTGATGTGTGCATCCCATGACTTTCTTGTAAGGAATATTAAATTATACGTAATTGTCCTGCATTTCATTTAAATTTATTTCTTCGAATTTCATTAGAGATACATTTCTCATTCAATTAATTCGGTTCTCACTTGCTAAAAGGCAAAAATACACAAAAACTCAAATATCTATATTAAAAATTGAAAAATATGGAAAACCATAAAACACCAAATATAGTTAAAACAATAAAAAAAATTATAATTAAAATTACAGTTAAAATTACAGCTTATAAAAAAAAAGCAATTTGGCTAGCGGATAACAAGGCAGATTTTTTGGTGCACAAAACTGAATGTTTACTTTTGGTCTCACTCGACAAAAAGACACTCAAGTCGTAGAAACTGACTTCATTTTTTGTGGACGCTATGCTGAGTCAATATATGGGATAATTTAATAACTTAATGATACTTCCAGAATCAATTAAGCATAATTTAATTCGCATTAATAAAAGAAGACGTTACTTTGTTGTTGCGAAGCTTAGTTTCTCTAGATTAGCAACAAATCTATTTTCAGGTAAGTTTCAAATGTAAACAAATATGGCTGCTATGACAAACAAATTAGGCTTAGCCGCACTTAAACAACTTTTAAATTGTTGATAATTCTACATCAAGAACATGCAAGTTAACTAAAGGCATAAAAACCTTAACCAGAAGAAAAGAACAACATAATTCAATCATTTTTAAAGCAAAAAAATGCACAATTTACAAACATTAAGAATAAAGAAACTGAGCTCACTAAGCCCAGTAACAGAGTGGATATATATATATATATATATATATTTACTTATATACATATATTTATACTTTCGGTGCATCCGATTGCAACTAAAATAGGAGGTGCACATCTACATGTTACAGCAGTCCTATATACAAAATTTCAACGTTCATTTTTAAGTTACGCGAGATACATACATACGCTACTCATTTTTAAGTTACGCGAGATACATACATACGTACGTACGTACACACAGACGCCACGAAAAAAATCTCTTCAGAATCCATAAATCAGTTTTATATTTTTTTGGGGAGAAAGAATCCTTTATTCTGTCCTTAGTACAGATGCCATCCAGAAACATCATTAAACTGCAATCGATAGCTTTCAAAATGGATATTTACGTTGAAATATGATACCCGAAATTTTTAGCCATTGCAATATTTCCTTTCTACTTTGCAAAAATAAAAATCGAACTGCATTGCTAAAATTGAAAGCCATTAACTCTATGCATATATCAAGGACTCTAACGTTTATATTATTCGTGATATAAAATTGTAGGTGAATTTTATAAACAAAATTATTTAATCCTTTGCTCTCATTAAAAAAGGTCATAAATTATTTTTCTACTTTTAATTCATCAACTTTTTAAATAAAAAAATATTTTATAAAAAGTTGTTTATTTTATTTTCTCTCTACTATTTCATGACAGCAGCAACCTTTGAATTACGAGATATAACTACAAGGTCAAGAGATATATATGTTTGTATAATCTTGCAGAACTCTGTAAGTTACTTTAATTCAGAGCGAGGCCAAATCTTAGAATATTTACCCAAGAATTGTTATTAAAATGCTTTACACATCCTCTAACCAACATGAGCGAGATTAAAATAGTTACGTATTATTCATTTCTTCTGAAAAAAATAGTTAATTTATCGAGGACGGTGTATTTGATTATAACAATAATTTAGTTGGCATGCTGCTTGTAGGTACATTTAAATTCTTCCGAGATGCATTTTACGTAGAAAATTATCAGAGGAACGATATTATTTTCCAAACTATTTCCTACTGTGCTTGCATTTAGTTTTCGGATTTGCGGTGAAGCCTCACTAAGACGATCACTAAATTACAGACGATTTTCTCTTTCTGGGAGCGGAGCAGACTTGCAGTCTTACATAAACTGATGTTCAGCATCGGTGTTTATTTATGTTATAAAAAAATATTGATTGCTTTCAGAGATGGGTGTTTGCGAGAGGTGGTTAAAAGGTTTCGTTTCAGCAGTTTATATGCAATTTATTTCGTTACACTGTAATAATATTTATTTCATAGTAATGCAATTTATTAGCCCAAAAGGGGCGTTAGACCAAATGGGCTATCAGTCTCGAAACGGGATTTTGCGCGAATCACGTTTTAAATTGCTGCCACCAAATATTACTGCCCTGTATTATATTTGAATAAAATATATAATGAAGGATCTACATGAATGTATGCATGTTTTTCGCAATGTGAAATAACAGCGGTACCTACAGCCATCAAGTTTTGAATAATATAGTCCTCTACCCGAACCTGGGCACAGAGAAGCCTGAATTTTGAATTTCTGATTTCTTTTGTTATCTGTTTCATATTTTGTAAAACTTAATTAATTTTTATCAACATACTCAAAGATTTGGTCGCTTCCACGAATAAAAAATTTTCATCTCCAGTGCAGGAGACTGTCCATGGAAAATTCTAAAAATATGCTGTATTTAAATATATGATGATTTTATTGCTGAATCGAATTCTGTGTGGCTTAAGTGCAAAGACCATGGTATTTAATAAATAAAATTATTACATAAAACGTTAATATTAAAACATTTTTTTCGAAAAATAGACACAAACACAGACATAAACTTTTTTTCTAGCCACCATACTAAGAAAACTGAACACTGATATGATGAACTAAGAAAAGAGTGAAAAATAAAAGTCTGAATGCGTTCAAATTTTATATTGCGTCCAAACGGTCTTTTTTTTTTCATTTACACATACATACCTGCTTCGAGAGTTTTGGGCTAAAAATACTTATAAACAGTCAGGGCCGGGACGAGGGAGAAGCACTTGCCTCAGGTGAACAAATAGAGGGGCGCCAAATTAGCTACTCGATCAAAAATCCAGAAATTTATTTTTTAAACTTATAATTTTTAACTTTTAATTTCGGAATACATAGTGAATGTTAAAAGAATTTTATGTAATAAACAATCCAGCTATAAAAAGAAAAACTTATAACGTTAATTTATTCTCAAAAGACATAAGCTTTCACAGTAGTGTATATAATACTTTCAAACATTGAAATTTGTTATTGAAAGTAGTTTTAAGGAACTAGTTACACTTTGTGTAACAAATTGTAAAGACTAAACTCTCATAGAAAATATTATACTGCCGACATTAGTTGTTCTTTGCTGTCTCTCACCAATTTGATTTAAGCTCCGTACTTAGTCATAGCCAACTTGCCAAAGTCCACTATCTGAACATAGACGGCGACATAACTGCTGAGTTTTGCAGTTTCATAAACGCCTTCTAAAATAGCATCCGAAGAATGTACAAGGATGATTGAAAATGAAATGTACCATTTTACTAGTTATTGCACTTTTATACATATATATATATATAATAAAAATATATATAATAAAATATATATATAATAAAATTTTCTAATAAACGAGGCGCATGAATCAAAGTTTTTGAACACTCATGTTGCGCGGGAACTCTATGGATGCTGAAGGATTAAACAAATTGGTTCATTCTTTGTCAACTGGAATGTAAATATATAAGGTAAGATAAATGTTTTTTAATAATTCTATTGTTTATATTGAAACAATTAAATAAAGTTTTCAGTTTGACAGAACTAAAAAATGTTTAAAATTTTGAGTACTTTGTGGAAGATTTAAGACAATTTTTTTCTGGCTAGTTCTAATGTAATTAATTGATTTTGACGTGAGAAATAGCTTTTAAAAAAATTTAGATTTGTTCCGTCGACTCTAAAGGGATCGATATAAAAATATATTTAAACGATATGCTTCTTGCTAAAAAATTTAAGAAATACTCATTGCTGAGCATAAAAATTAATTATAAAGACCTGCCATAGTCGCGAAATTCAACACATAGAAGTTTCTTGAGATAATTAATGAGGCCGCACGCTTAATAGAGGGATTATGTCTTTCATTACAGGAAATGAGAGAAAATGTTTCTCAGTGTATTTTTCAAAAATGTAAAACTTCAGCTTTAGAAATGAATATATCATCAGAATTTGAAGAGAAACGAAAACGAAAAGTTAATAAATCAATTTGTGAGGCATCAATTGATATAAATTATAGTTTTTCAGAAAAATATGCTTTATAAAAATTAAAGAGGTGTTCCATGTCTTAATTTCACAACTGAAATGGCGATACGAAACGTTAAATGAAATCTCTCCCGATTTTCAGTTTCTAACTGGTGAACAATTAAATGTCCTTAGATCTAAGTAATTTAAAGGTAGCAACTTATAACTTAGCACTTAAATATCCGAATGGTATTAACGCTGACAAAATTCACTCAGAAATATCTAGTTTTAAAACCATGCTATTTCAATAATTCTGGACGCAAAAGCAGCTACAAGCTTAGAATTTAAAAAAAAATAATTCACGATTCTAATTTAGTTCAGTCCTATCTGAATTTGGAAGCAGCGTTAAGAACTTTTTTAACGTTGTCAGTTACTGTAGCTAGTGGCGAAAGAAGCTTTAGCAAACTTAAAATAATAAAGAACTATATAGAATCTTCACTAGGCCAATAAAAACTTTCAAACATGGCTATTCTCTCTATATAACATGAGTTAAGTAATCAAATAGATTTTGAAAAAAATTATTGATGATTTTGCTCCTTTAAAAGCAAGAAAAATTAAATTATAAATATGCTTGAAAAGTTTATGCCATAAATTTTTGAGCAGATATTTTATTTACACTACCTAATATTATTTCCCACTTTTCAAAAAGCATATTTTTAGTGTTCTCCGTTTCAAAATTGTTAATCATAATATATGTTTCACTTTGTGGAATATACAAAGTTATAATTAAGTATTACTATAAGAGTTATTGTATTTTCACTTGAAATAGTTACTTTTTAATGAGCATAAAATATATATAAATATAGTTAATTTGTTCTATGTGTATGATTATATGCATATATATGCAATAATGCATATATATATATATATGCATATTGCGTGTGTTTGCATAATATTATGTTTTCAAACATCATTTATAGTATTATTTATTTATTCTCCAACCCCCTGCAACAAATAAATAATAAATAAATAATCTTGCATTGTATACAGGAGCGCACATTTGTCACTTTGCCTCAAGTGAAAAAATTTAGGCACGGCTCTGTAAACAGCATATCTTTAGAGTTTCCGATATACAATCTCAGACGCTGGAGGTAAAAAAAATTTTTTTCATACAGTGTTACAACTGCTGGCTTCGAAATCGTTTAGTTTGTTAATCAAAAATTCGTTAAGTTTCACGAAATATAAAACAGATAATAAAACAAACTAAAAATTCAAAGTTTGCGTTTTTAGGTGCCCCTCTACGGGTGGACGGCTACGTTATTCAAACCTGGATGGCTCTAGGTACCTTCTTTTTTTCACAATGCGATACACATGCGTACATTCATGCAGATTCTTCATTATTTAATTTCTTTAAATATAATTCAGCGTGATACTATTTAACGACAACAATTTGAAAAGTGATACGCCGTTTATAGTGATTCAACTTAAAATCCAGTTTCGAGACTAGCTCATTTAGGCTAATTGTCTTTTGGGCTAAAAATATAAATCGAATGTTGAAAATTTTATATTAACCAGTGGATAAACAGTCTCGCGTTGGATATAAAATATTTTATTCCGCACAGTTGCCGTTGCTCATTTTGAAATCCTTGAGTTTCTAAATCAAAAATTCGCTTAAGTTTTAAAAATATGAAATAGGTAGTAAAACAAATTCGAAACTCCAGATTCGGGTTCCAGGAGCCCATATTCGGCTGGAGGACTACGTTATGAATGTGTGTATCAAAGAAATTAGATATCGTTGATTGCATACATACGTTCACGCAGATTCTTCATTAATTATTCTTTATTATTCTTCATTCTTTAAATATACTGCAGGGTGATAGTATTTGATGGCAACAATTTGAAAAGTGACACAGCCATTTATAGTGATTCGACACAAAATGCCTTTATGAGACTAATAGCCCTTCGGGGCTAACGCTCCATTGGGCAAAAAATGCATGCCAACACTTAACGGCATTGGGAATTCTAAATTTTGTTAAATTTAATAAAACCTTTGTGATTTTGCTGTGGAATTAAATATGACGTAATTAAATACGAGCTCAAGGAGAGAGTAAAAAACTTTAACAAGTCCTCTTGGCCCACAGTTAAAATCTAGAACCTTTCAGATTTTTTTTTCCAGTACAACTTCGATTATTTGAACTGGGACAAAAGGCTCATATGACCATTTTCTATGCTTAAAGTATGACTACTTCAAACAAACCATAACGCTGAACATTCGAATAGGATTTTTTCAGTGTTAAGAATCTTATTTCAATATCAAGTTATAGTTTTCAGTAAAATTAATGAAATGATATGCAATATTACTTGTAACTAATACTTGCAATTGTTGATGTTCCTGCTGGTAAGACTCAGCTAAAATTTTTTTGCTGTTCCATTAAGAAAAAAAACTGACAATTTCATATATCTCTTAAGCTAAAAACACAATTATCAGGTTTCGTAAGATTCTTTCCCCAAAATTTCCCAAGCAAATTCAATAAAGTCAAATGAGGATTATTCTCATGAGGTTTAATGCATTAATTTTTTAGGCATACAATCCCGTTTAATTAATTATATATAAAATTATGCTTCATTTATTCTGGAAACAAAAAGGAATTTAATTACTTTAATTTCACTTAAACATCGCTATCAAATGATTAAAGAACATCTTAATGATTCTTTTTCAGTCAAGCTTCATTAACTCGTAAGTTCAAATGTTTAAACCAGCATAAGCTTTTTTCAGTCCGTCTCTAAATGCAACACTGGCATTGTCTTTTGATTCTATTCGACATATGATACATTTCCCATCACTTATGTATTCTTTAATATATTTGCTGACAATATAATTTAAATTTCAAAGCCCGAAGGTTATTTCGAGGTCACTAGACTCTTCGGCGACGGTCCTTTCTTTTGCATACGCAGCAGCAAAAAGTAACGGCATCTTGGCAAAACGCAAGCGATTCTGTAAGAGCAGGTGATGTCGAAGCAGATGGTATTATTTTCCATGCATCCTTCTACGTGCATTTATTCGAAATATTTAGGACTGCATCTGTTCTTAGGTGCATTCCCAAAAATCAAAGAAAATAAATCAGATTAGGATACATACTGTAAGCATGCAGAAATGAATTTTGAGGCGAACATTTAAAACTCAAGAAATTATACCAATTTCTATTTAGGGCAAAAATATAAAAATATATCTTAAACTGCTGTAATTGCACTATCGAGTGACATAAAAAATGTTTAGGGAAAGTTGAAAGGAGTCTGAGAAATAATTAAGAAATAGCAAAACTACCGAAGTAAATTTTAAAAGCCCATTTCCAGAAAAATATACTCAGTATCAGAACACTTAAACTAGAATCAGAATAATGTACGCAGAAAATCAGAACACATAAACTAGACCAGAATAATATACGGAGTATCAGAATACATAAAAAATCTGTTGTGTAAACCACATGACTTCCTTACATGGAATATTAAATTATAGGTATTTTTTCCTGCATTTCATTTAAACTTATTTCTTTGAATTTCATTAGAGATAGGTTTCTCATTCAATAAATTCAGTTCTCACTTAGCGGCAAGGCAAAAATATATAAAATCTCAAAATATATCTTCATTAAAAATTGTAAAACACAGAAAAAAATAAAGCTCGAACTACAATTAAAACTGTAAGAAAAATTTTTTTACAGTTAAAATTAGAGATTCTATTCAAAAACAAGCAATGCGGCTTAGCAAGCAACAAGGAAGATTTTTCTGTGCACAAAAGTTTACTTTTGGTCCCACTCGGCAAAAATACCCTGAGAGTGCAGAAACTGATTTAATTCCCTATTCTGTTAAGTTTCAAATGTAAACAAATATGGCTGCTATGGTAAACAAAGTTTAGCTTTCAAAATGTTGATAATTCTGCAACTATTACATGCACATTAACTAAAGGCATAAAAACCTTAACCGGATGATAAGAACAACATAATTCAATATTTTCTAAAGCAAAAAATGCACAATTTACCAATACATAAAAATAAAAAAAAAGTGAGCTCACGGATCCGAGTAACAGAGTGGGAATATATAGATTTATATACTTCTTCTGCGGCCGATTACAACCAAAATGGGAGGTACACGACTACATCTTATAGCAGTCCTATATACAAAATTTCAACGTTCTGAGGCTACTCGTTTTTGAGTTATGCGAGATACATACATACATACATACGTAGGTACGTATGTATGCATCTCAACATACGTCACGAAAAAATTCCTCCTGAATCCATTTTAAATCCTTTTTGAAACCCGTTTTGGAAAAAAGAGGTCTTTATTCTGTCCTTATGTACAGATGTCACGCAAAAACATCGTTAATTGCATTCAATAACCATCAAAATGCAGATTTTCTTTGAAATATGATACCCGAAAATTTTCGCGATTGCAATACTTCCTTTACTTCGTATAAGGAAGGAAAAAGGGCTCTTTGTTTCGTTATAAAAGCTTTTATGGAGGGGGGAGTTTAATTTATTAAATAACACTCGCATACAATGCCAAAACTAATCTCAAATCTCAAAACTAGTGATAAAATTATTTAGATTATGGCAAGCCACCGCGATCGACGTAGAACGTTGCTGGCTGCCATCACTGGGTTCGAATCCCGTTGAAGGCTTGAATGTTAATTCCGCCAGACGGTATAGTGGTTAATGATGCTGATCGCCGTATCGATGCTACTGGGTTTGAATCCCGGAGAGGGCATGGATATTTGTAAGTGTATAATGTCTGTGTGGCAACGGGACACTCAAAATACAGGGCGTAGCAAATGTCCTCTCGAGTGTTTGGTGTCAAGGCCAGAGGGGTAGGAAAAGCTCAGATCGCCCCCCGGGATGTTAATGCTCAAAACCGGGACGAAGTGTGAGGGGACTATACCTACGGTGAACTTTTGCATCCCGTCCACTCATACCTGTACATGTCGCTGCGGCAAGAAGGGCACTTGAAATAAGGTACGATAAGATGAATAGGAGGCTGAAAGCAAAAGGAAACTGGGCAAATTCATAGTGCTATCTATAAAGTGCTCCGGTTCCATGCCAAATACAAACTCAAGCCTACGCTTGCAGCTCTGATAAAATCTTTGCATTTGCCTTTATGTTATAGTCAGAGAAGTTGGATAAGTCACAAACAGATTATGGTAAAACACACGAAGATTATCTAAAGGACGGATGCCTTCTTGGAATGCTTTTTAAGGCAAGCTGTCAAGTTAAACATAGGAAAACCACGAAAACTTCCATCTGTCCTGGTAGTTCACTGAGATTTTAAGCTGGCGTCGAACTACCAGCGGCCGAAGAGCAATCACTTGAAGATGTTGATAGGAAACATGATAAGTATTTCATGCTGCAGCCAGAAATAAGAAATGCCATCGGCCATCACTAATTAAAATGTTTGTAAGGCTTTACAGGTCTGAAGTGGAAGTGTGTGCTGTCACACAGGGTGCCTGGGTCGAAGACCCTACCCCTCGTCGAATACATAAGTATGCTTAGAATAAATTGTACCGAAAAAATAACTTGAAAATGAAGTAATATTTTTTTTCTAAACTAGGGTAGAAGATGAAGAAATACTAACGGCTTTACAGGTGTTCCTCTTTGAGGTATAAATAAATATCAGTGAATTCTGCTGGCAATTCGAAAGTTGTAGGTTCTTTCTCGTTCTGACTGTACAAGCTGCTAATTTACATATTTTCCCATGCTTCCATAGAAGACGTCGTTAATAGTGCCAGAATAGGAAATTTAATAAGCAGTTAATAGACAGAACAGATGTTCCGAGATTATTTAAGATAAATGTTTTGAAGAGCCCGGCTTCAACACAGAAACAAATTTAAATAAGTACATAATAATAACATTAATAAAGTTTTTTAAAATATTAAGTTTTGAACAAAATAGAATATTTATTAATTTGGATAAATTACTGACTAGGATGAACGCACGCAGCAGATCCATGCAATATTCTAATAGTAATTTAATAGCTTGATAATTTGCTACAATTTTTATTGGAATACACACATGCTTTAAGAGATAAAAAATAGTAAAAATAAAGCATTAGCAAAATCTGACATCATATTTTACGCTTATACTAAAGAAAAGGAGGGAGGACTTAGAAAATAAAAAGGATTTTTTTTAATGAAAACTAAACAGATAAATATATTAATTACACTGATAGGCAGATTTTAATAAGTACGTTCTATATTATCTGTGGCAAAATTTGTAGCTAAATTAATGCAAAATTTAAAAAAAATTATGTCATTAATAAAACATATTTTAAATATTTTTGCAGAATTTGAGGATTTAAAATGTATATTGAATTAAACAATTGATTTACCAATTGCAAAAGTAGTTTACTTCAATGAATCTCATACATAGGAACTCGATGAAGAACTGACATAACGTGTTTTAAGGGTATGTGCTTCTTCATAAATAATTTTATGCTCAACATTGCATGTTCTTTTCTTAACACAGAAATATTGTTGAGAATTTATTTAACTATTCCTGCAAGTAACGCGTTAGAAGACAGTAATTTCTCTGCTTAAAAGCGAGTTAAAAATTAGCTGATAAATTCAATAAGCAAGGAAAGGCCAAGATTTTTAGTAACATTAATTATAGAAAAACGTATGCTCGAACAACTATGAAAATCCGGAAACGAAGAATTAAACTTTTTAAAGGCTAATTAATGGTTATAATTAGTTATATTTTTAATTTATTGTACAATTATCTTAGTATTAATGCTTGTGTTTTCTATTATTAATAAAATTTTGTTACTTACGTACTGTCCCGTCGACCGTGAAAATTGACAACCATCGAACCATCAAAGCTAGCGAAGATCTCTCCAAAGTTGAGCCAGTCGTTCCTCGGAAATTTTGAAGGAACTGATACCCCTTTATTTAATAAAAAAATCAGTATTCGACCCGCTTTGCTTTTTGGACTTCGTAAAAAGGGTTTCGTTGATTTCTGTTATTTTGTTAGACCCTGTGATTTTACAGGAAGCTCTGTTTAGAACTCAATTAGGTCAGAGTTCCGGCAAGTAAGTGTTCCAATTTATTACTGTTTTGTCGACCATATTCAGCTGACCATATCGTGTCTATTAATAAACACTTTTTTAATAGTAGGATGTCATAACCTTGAAAATAATCCACTGCTTGTTGTTCCGTAGAAGGCAGGTCCCAAATTTTAAGCACATTTTCAAAATGCAAGAAAAAATTACGGCAGTAACACCTAATTTCTATACTTGTATGTAAAAAAACATAAGAGGTGGCTTATGGAGAATCAATCGGGGTTACACGAAAATGAAAGCTCAGATGTTATGACTATGTTGTTACTCACGTTTATTCATAACTGACGGTAACTCGCCCTGCTTGGCGACAGGTTCAAGTTCGACGGGATAATACGCAAGTGCCAGAAATTTCGAGAGACACTATTCTGTTTAATTAGAAGCAACTGATATAATTGCAGCCCCAATTTAAATTTCGTCTAGTGTTCGCTAGAGGCTTAATCCTGCACTCAACTTATGTTATCATTAAACTTAAGTATGTTAATAATATTATTCTTGGTATGGCATTTTTGCCTTCTTAACAGTAATAAATGTTCAACTTTTTATGTAAATACTAGGGAATAGATATTCGTATTTATATGATCAGCGGTATGTTTGAATCTCTCCCTAGTGATCAGCATTAAGTGCTCAATTGTGTTTTTTATAAATTATGTGCATGAACTAAGATCATAAAAGTAATTATGGAATTAATTTAGGCAAGGTCTGATTTCTTATTGATAATAACAGTTCAGCGTTATGTATTCACGTTTTAGGATTCAGATATCAGTTTTACTGAGTATAGTGTTATGCTGTACTTCTCTGTTTATGTTCACTTTAATGTACTCAAATGTGTATTTATTACTTCTGTGGATGTATTATGAAGGTTAATTCGTACTAGGATTTAGAATACTTAGTATTACTTAATGATCAGTTTTATGTATTATATTTATCAATTTTAGTTTTCATGTATTATGTATGCATTATCAAGCGTTATGTATGCAGTTATTAGCATTATTTAAGTGTTATGTATGCAGTTATTAGCATTATTTAAGTGTTATGTATGCAGCTTTCTGTATTTTTGTACTCAGTATCATGCTTTTTTTTAACTTTAATATTCAGTTTTGTACTTATGTACGTATTACGTTATCTGCAAGTAATACGAAAGAAAATGTGGATGCATGATTCAGTTTGTAAAACAACTCCAGTTTAAGTTTGTGTAAAGAACCAAATTATGCAGGAATTTGTTATCGTAGTAATAACAGGAACACAATCTTTTCAATTTTTTTTACATAAGAATCAGGTACATGGAAAGTAATGCGTTAATTTACGTTTGGGACACTAGGACCATTTGTTTTAAGTTGTTTTTTTTAATTAATTTTTCAGGCAAGTCCTCTTTTCCATACTTTATCTCATATAAGTTTCTGCTTTATTCTAACAGCGATTCTTAACAATCTTTTGATTGCTTCTTTGCTTAATTTTAGGTAGTTCCGAACAGGATTTCAAGAATATCCAAGCTTACATGTGAACTTTATGAGGCCCTTAGCCGTATATTCGGCTGCATTCCCGGGATAGGGTGGAGCACAGAGTAGATGGTTTCTGCCAGGAAGATAACACACTGTAAGCCTTAGGCCAGGCCAGTGGTTTTCCTTGGTGGCGCTCATTATGATTAAGCAAGGACTGCTTAGAAAAATAAAATAAACTTTACAGTCACATAAGTTAGGTCAGCTTAGATTTTATTCTTGTTTATTTTTTATTAATTTTAGCAATATCAAACAAAACAGAAATGCTAAATGAAGTTGTTCTTACCAGTCTCACTTGTCTGACAGCGGTCAACTCAAACCCACGACATTCATTGTGGCAACGAGTCACATGCGCCTGTCGTTGACAACAGCCTTGAGCACCATACAGCTTTAGCAGCCCGACTTTAGCTCAATTCCGCCCCCTCTTCTGAAAGAAAGCTACCCGGAGGGAACAGATCCGAAATCAAATTACACAAGTCTTTAAAATGTAGGAAAAAAACTTAAGAAAAATTAAACCCAATTCTAATTCATAAAGATATCTCAATCCTTTAGCCATTTGCTAATGTAGCTAGCTGTGTGGAAGGTGCGCCAGGTATGCTATTGATTAATTAACTAAACTGGAATATATCATTTACAATATGTAAATGAAATCATTGGTATCGTCAATGAATCCTTATATATCAAGAGTGGTATAAACCGGATTATACTACTTAAAACAGATGTAAATGGTGGCCTTATAACGGAAAATGTAGAATAACACGGAGTTACTGGAGATCGGCAATTAAAAAAGAACTGCTAGACAAAAAAACATTTTATTAAAAACTTAAAGTTATGCTAGGCAAATACAATTACTGTAAACACATAATTTTACCACTTTTAAACGTTAAAAAAAAAGAAGAAAAGGAAAGAAAGAAAATATAAAAGGTTTCAGATTTTAAATTACGTCCAAAGGGGCGTTTTTTTAACATTTTGTGTGTTACCTTTATTTATTAAATATCATGCCCTTCGCACTTAAACCATAAAATTCAGTTCAAAAGCAATATCGCAAAATAATTTTAAAATGAGCATATCTTTAGAATTTCCGATACACGGTCTCGTGCGCTGGAGATAAAAATGTTTTTTCTGTACAACGTCGCCATTGTTCGCTTTGAAATCCTTGAGTTTGTTCATCAGAAATTTGTTAACGTTTTACAAAATATGAAATCGACAATAAAACACATTCCAAATTTCAAATTTGGGCTTCCAGATGCCCATATTCGGTTGGACACGTTCAATATTCAAAATTTTATCGCTCTAGATACCGTTGTTTTATCACAATGCTAGAAACATATATACATTTACGCAGATTCTTCATTATTTAATTTCTTTACGTATAATACAGGGCGATAATATTTGAAAAGTGAAACAACGCTTTTAGTGAATCAACACAAAATACCAAAACGAAATTAACAGTCTAACTGGGAAAATTGCCCCTTTGGAATAAAGGAAAAAAACATTTCATTACAAAGTAAGATAAATATATAACAAAGAACAGTAGAATGTGTAAAAATTGTATAATATAAAGAAATATATTGTGATGAATAATTAATAACGGGTTAAGCATGTATTCTGTAAAGACTAACAAACTGATTTTTTGAAATACTGGATAGTTCAGATCTACCCTTATTTAGAGGCAATATCGGCATATTTCAGTTGAAATCCACGATACGGTAATAATACTGATGACGATGATAAATTATCATTATTAATTAAAGGAAGGAACTTTTTTAGAGTAAATTTGTCAAACTGATATTTTCTAAGCCAAACTTTGGAAATCTGCTTTATTTTTACAGAGATTGGCGTCAGAGAAGACATTTGATTTTTTTATCTTTTATGTGCGTTTTATTAAATGAAATGTCATTAAATGAAAACAGCTGGTTATTTCTTTCTATGAGCTATTCTTTAGTTTAGATATAGTGCTTATCACTATCGTCAAAAGTTTACCATGGAATTTTAAACTACATTTTACTAAACTGTCAAACTCAAATTTTGTATACATGCTATTTCACGGTGAGATGGCCCACCAGCAGCCGAGCGGCAAAAGCCGTAGAATACTGGCAATTGGAGTCCCAGCGAACGGCTGGCTGCATGAGCGTTTTCGTGGTTTTTCTCAGGTTTAAACGTGGATATGTGCCACGTTCCCTTAAAAAGTCCTCCATGGAATATCTCTTCCTTTCCATGTAGTACCTAATGGAGAACACATGATATAATAAAAAATGCGATGTGGTAAAGCGATTTTTCAAAATACGGTTTAGATTTTTTTTTCAATTTAATTTTAGAAATCGTTAATACATATCTTCGTTTAAACAACCAATTAAAAATCTCAGAATTTTACAATTTGCACCACCGGACAGGGAAGAAACAAATTTTTTAAATAAAATTTGCATAAAAATGTTAACTTAATTTCTTATTTTGAAAAGAATTTTCAAATATCGCTCGATTTCTTTCCTCTGTTTAATGTCTATCATTTTAAATTTCAACAACTAAAAATGTATCTGCTCTAAAACTTTGAAATTTTCACAAATTATAAATAAACTCTTTGAAAGAAGAATGATAAAAATATATTATTTGGGCAGTTTTATTCACATTTTTAAATGTATGCTGCAGAATTTTAAGCAGAAGAGGAAGCTGCGTTGCGTTTCTTACTTTGGCATCATATGATTCGCTTGGAGTTTCGAAGTATAACAAGCACTGTTTTTCTTGCTTCTGTACAGATTTCTCTAACTCTGGTTTTATTATTTTTTTAATGTCCCTTTGTTGCTAGAAAGAATTACTTGCGTATAAATTAATCTTACTGTAGAAGTTTTCAACCATTTTATAAATGCTACTGTAGCCAGGACGACATAATTCTAAGTCTGTTAGGATTAACAGCTAAATAGAAATGAAGGAATACTGACTAAACAAAAGCATCACCTTGAGTTTTAATTAGTTTTAATTCTGAAACGCAATTAAGAAAACATTACACTTAAGGACGTAAAAGGACACTATATTTAAACACTGAAGTTACAAAATAAATCTCGAGACAGAACACTATGTTTAGTACTTGACTCCAATACACCGACTGAAAGCCTGTTGTCTTTCAGGCTGTTATTTTCTCCGGCGGCTGCTAGGTGGCGCCCTTGAGAGCCGCAGAGTTGCAATACTTATTTTCTAGCCTTTCTTGGTACATAGATTCTTTACAGGTAGATTAAAAAGTATTAACTAGTTTATTTTCTAGATTTTTAATTATCACAATACAATATGGCGAAGAAATTTTTTCAAACTTTAACTCATATTTTTAATATCGAAATGATTTTCTGCACATATGTTCTTTTTACTAAAACTCTCAGAATCTTACTGTTTACACCATCAGATACAGCCTAAATAAAGCTTTTAAGTGAAGTTTAGAAGAGATTTTAATGTAATTTCAGATTTTTTTTCCAAAATCACTGGATTAAATTTACTATGTTACGTAACAGAATTATTGGAAGTAAAATAGCGATTATTTATTTATTTATTTTTGAAAAATGAATTTTGAGTTCAGTAATTTAACTCTCGTGGAGATTAAAAGGATGAAAATATATTTTTTTAATTTCAAACTCATAAAATAATGAATGAGTTAAAAGTAGAAAAATTATTATTTATCGTACAGTTTAATTGGAATGAGATATTAAATAATTCTCTATGCAAAATTTACCTGCAATTTTATATGATGAATAATAAAAGCGTGAGTAGTAAATTACAAATTCTAATAACCGAATTGCATTACTAAAAGTGTAAGCCATTAATTTTATAAAATATCAAACGTGCCGCACATGTTTATTACCTGCGATATAAAACAAGAGATGAATTTTGTAAAGAGAATTCAGTGTTCGAACTGTGTTCTATGATTATCGAGGTTGCTACTGCGCTTTTCGCAAAGGATTATAGGCTCAACTTGACCAATGGTGAGTATATTGACTTTTGTACCTAGTAATTATTTGCGTGGTTATCCAATTTACGGACCATGGAAGGTAAAGAGCTAAATTTTAAGGGAATACGGATTTCGACAATTGAATCGATTACCTGAAGTATCAACTCAGTCAAAATAGCGAAGTTCTTTCATAATTCGCAAATTCACGGTAAAGTTCCTGAAAAGAATGATTTAATCCGCGCCAAAAAAGCACAGAATTATGATACCGAATTAAACACTTTAAAATGTTCTTAAAAAAATTACAAAATTCTCAAGAAACCTCTTCAGGAATAAAATCAAATGAGAGCATAAAAGCTTCTAACACCACAGTTGATATTGGCCCGTCCAACATCACACGCAAATCAAACTGGAAAAAAACGAGCCTTCACTGACAGTGATGGATTTACTTCACCAAGTAATTTAGTCAGACGACCCCAACAACTTCATCTCTTAATGAAAGTAAACAATCTAATAAATTCGCTAGTTTAGCAGAAGATGAAGAAGATCCTGCGCAAACTCCTTGTCAGCCAAAAGTTAACATCCCGCCCATAGTTTTGGATGATTTCACAGGCAATTTGGAAGCCATAAAAGATGAAATGGTTAGGTTATTCAATTATGGCAAAGCACATGAGGGCTATCTGCCTAAAGGGAGGGGTGCCTTGGCGGAGGACTTTCTAAGGGAAACTGGCTCGTATACACGTTACACATGGGGAAAACCACGAAAACGCCTATGTAGCCAGCCCGTTCGCGGGATTCGAGCCTCGGACCGAACTACCAGTGTTCAGCGTCTTTAACGCTCGGCCGCTGGTGGGCCAAGATGAAATGGAAAAAGAATAATATCACTAATTACCGCGGCAATATGAAAAGCGGATCCCTTATTATTCCACTCTACGAAATTGACCAATATCGATCTTCCTTCTTAACACTTCATGTTCCAAAACGCATTTTGAATTTGCAGTAATAATTATTGTAAAATCAAAATTTGGAATAAAACTGTTAATCAAGGAAGTATTTGAACGTGATTCATAATCGTATAAGATTCTTAATTAAAACAAAATCAAAAAACGGAATATACCTAGCTAAATCATATTTACGGATTTAAAGGCGAAATTCCGGGTGAAGATAAAATTAAGATAAATGCAGGGACAACTACCCTGTTTCTTCTGATCCCCACCGGTGGTAGAGAGGTAAGAGCGCTAAACACTGGCAATTCGAGCCGAGTTCAAATCCGGGCGAAGGGGATGGCTGCAAGGAAGTTTTCATAGTTTCTCTTATGTAACATGTATATGAATCAGTTTCTCTTTAAAATTCCTCCACGAAAACCTACCTTTTCCTAGGGACGCAGCCCTTATTTTCTTTGTTATGATCGAAATTTTCTCAGAAACATCCCACCTCTAGCTGAACGCTTAAGATTTTTTTGACATTAGTAATTCGACAAAGGCAAAAGAAGTAGTTGTACCAATGTTTTTATGGTAGTCTCCACGTGTAGTTTAAATAGAAGCGAATTTCTTTAAGAAAGCCCTCCGAGACGATATCCTTTCCCTTAGGCATGTTCTGCCATACTGGAAATTCGGAAACGAGAAAAAATACACGTGGCAGGATTTATTACCTAATATTCCACTCTTTTAAGAGGGGGAAAATGTTGAATATCTATACCTGGAATTTGTAATGCGAAAAAAAGCATGAAACTATTTGAAGTTTGTTTTTCTGTTTAAACTTACCCCTCCCCCCTTTTTTTTTGTTGTTGCTCAAGTCTAAATTAAATATTTCATCTGCAACCTGTTTTAAAGAAAATTTTGTTTTAATTATTGCGAAGTTACTTTGTAAAAATGTAATTATTCATTTCAATGATGTAGCAACGTTGATCATTGATTACATTACCGATAACAGGTCGTAATTCCTTCTTTGATGATGATTGAGTGCCTAATCGATATCAAATGTCATGCTATTATTTACGTACAAAGTCACATAAAATTAATCATAAGGAAAAGAAATAAATGACAGCATTTTTTCCAGCTCCGTTGATTCTGATATGATTTTTTTCCCCTAAAGATGACCGAGTTCCGTTCGAAGCGGTATGCATACCAATTGATTTACTTTATTTTGAAACAATTTCAAGGAAGTTGTCTTATTTATGAACAAGTTTATAGATGCCCTTTCAATAGAAAGTTGTTGTTCACGTATAAAGAAGCGATATGGCTTTCTTCGTATTTTCCCCCGACTATATTGAAAGCTGTTTCAAGGACTGCTTCATAGGATGCGGTCTCAAAGCAAAAACATAATAAAATGGAACTGAAGATTCAGGATTTCGCATTTAAGAGTCCTCATTTTTGGCTGTAATGATCCTGGAAATTTGTTGGAATGCAGTACTGAGCACTAAGACGTTTTTCGTCTTGATTACGCGCAGCACCTAAGAACTGCTGCAATCCTAAGAACCTAAGAACACTTTGAAAAATTAGGAAACCTTCTTTTGACGAAACTCTTTTGAAAAAAAATGTCACATAAGCGATGAGACAAAGATGCAACATTTAACGAAACTAACTGAAAAAAAAATGATGTGTCCACTTCTAATTGTGAATCCAGACCTGAGATCTTCTCTCCCGATGTCAATGAAGTTATGAGCAAAGCTCACAGGCACTTTCATCCCTACTGAAATCTATTCGAAAGGTCTCGCAAGAGGAACTACAACTGAAGTCCTACAACCAGAAATGCTTTCGTCAGTACGTCTTAACAGGAAACAGTCAATATAATAACAAGCCTTATACATTTCAAATAGAAACAAGTCAGAAGAAAATTGAATTGTTATTTTATTTTTGGCGAATGATACCCGCGAAAAGGACAAAACAATGTTATGACGGGTATTTTCCTTAAAGCATCACTAATTCATGCATGATTAGTTGAATCGAAATGC
The DNA here is from genome assembly GCA_000611955.2 of Stegodyphus mimosarum. Taxonomy (NCBI): domain Eukaryota; kingdom Metazoa; phylum Arthropoda; class Arachnida; order Araneae; family Eresidae; genus Stegodyphus; species Stegodyphus mimosarum. Next base: position 345,946 of record KK118648.1, read on the forward strand.
AGCTTCGAAAAATAGCTATGCTCTTTTATACGGCAACAAATAGCTCGAGACTTTCTGTAGGGACATGTTCTTGTAGCACGCTGGCAGTACTTGTCTTCCAAGGCGATCTGATATATGTTCAACGGAAGTTAAGTGGTTGATCTTGCCAGTCCAATGGTTGAATTATGAAAACTTCAACGCTTTACTCGATTGGCAACTATTCCTATATGGTGAAAGAGAAAACAGCTGTGCGCGAATAGCATAGCTCCGAGTACAATATATACGCAAACTTACCAACGATACGTCCACGCATACAGTCATTCAGCTGTGGTTTCGTAAATATTGTCCCATTTGTAACACTAATTTTGTCTGAATTCAGTTGAAACTCTTAAAGCAATGTACACGCTTTTACTCTGTCGCCTTATTTGCGAAAAATTTGCCTAGGCATCACTTTTCTGCTTATTGACCAGCTTTAGCTCTGTAAATCCTCGTAAGTTTTGCACTTCAGTTTTCGCCTGCCATTGCGCTGTCGGTCCTTAAGTTGCGTGTTTTAATACTACAGTTTCGATACAGTTGTAATGAAGTGAAGTTCCGAGTGTTGTAAAATTCCTCCTACTCTTTGTTGAATTACTCCAACTCACTGCACACATTCACTTGTACTCGCATATTTTCTTTCTCTATAAACATTCGAAATAATATTATTTTGGATATTTGAACCCGCACCGTCGTGAAGGTATCTGTCTCTTGGAAATGCGGTCAACTTGCATAATTGTGCGGCAACGTTATGAAACGATTTGAAAGCAAGCAGCCGTCTCATGGTTGTTTTTTTCTCTAGAATTCTAGAATACTATTACTACTGTCTGCCGAATTCAAGATATCTGTGCTTAAATATATTAACTAATTTGAATTTTGGTGAAAGCCGACATAAGTAAAAGTAAAGGCAAAATAATAGGTTAACTGATTAATAATCATAAAACTCTACTTAAACATTGATGTAAATAATAGTTGTGAAATATCTCGTTGGGCCTCTTCTAGTACGGACTAACTGTTCGTCTAATAGGTACTCCAATGCGGCGGAGCAATACCTGTAAAATCACAGAGCTTCGTCTGTGATTTTAAACTTACGTCTGTAACCGGTGCTCCGTTCACTTTTGCCTCTTTCTGCTTTACAAAGCCTTACTGATGTAGATGTCGCTTAGCAGCTTAAAAATAGATTTGAGGAGCATTTAGAATATCTCAATATTAGGATCATAATTTATAGGAGTTAAGCTTTTTATTTTCAATTTTATATCATAACTTTTCAATGGTTTGATAAGGATATTAATACTGGAAGAGTAAACCTTGATTACTTTGCTATTTCTGAAAACCCTTCGATATCTGGATTTTCCATAGGGGGCTTACAGGCTGTGTAAAATTAAGGACAGGCACATAACAGTACTGCTTACTAAGTGGACAGAAACTTAATTGCGATTGCGAGTAATGAAGGAAAAGCATCGTCTTTTAGCAGCTCGAAACTTCCGGATAATAAATTGTGTATGCTAGATGAATCCAAGCATGGCATCTAAGTTAGCATAAACTAATTGGTGAATAATGAAATAACCTTGATTCTCTTATCTCTTCTGCCATTCTGGATAAATTTCAAGGCAACTTGAAGGCTGAATAAGTAATGAAGTTTACGATTGGTTCGAAGTTATTTACCATTATATATGCAATGTCCTAAATCGAAAAGAGGTGTCTCTGTCACCTGCACTCTTCAGCCAGTAGGAAACTGAAAGGTTAAAAAAAAGAACCTGTTCTTGGGGCAAGGTTTGATCCGTGTTGCTTTAACGCAGAGATCAAACAGGAAACTGGCTTTTTTAATGAAAGACAGCACACCTCCTTGTCCAATTGCTGTCAATCATTGGAGGAACGAAATATAGGTACTAGCAGAACAACCCCAGGGGACTCTTGTTGCATGTGGGTGGGATTCTAAGAAGTCATACTTGCATAACAAGCTCTCATTTCATGATCTATTAATTTCTTTCTAGAGCACGTGCGAAAGCTGTAATTTGTTTCGATATTATGTGAACACAAAAGGGCTGACAGGGTTTGTCTGAATATTTCCCTCGCTATAATTAATCTTTTGAATTGTAGAAGTTGTATAAGAATATAGCTTCAAGGACGGATAAGATACTTTTCGCCGTATGGAGCAAGATCATCTATGGCGTCCGTGCGTTACACCACGGAAGAAAATCTACTAATTCTTGCGAGCTGAAGTTATTGGTTAACAGCTTGATATTCAGTTTTTCCTAATAATAAATTAATAAACTAATTTTTGACATATATAGTAAAACCCTACATGACAGAAACAATAGAGAAAAATGAAACTGAACCAGTGAATCTAAATCATTTCAACTTATATTATCGCTTAAATTTTTAAACAGTACGTACATATTTTATTACGAAAAACAAGTGGCATGAGTATATTAACTGTAAAATATTTTTTTAAATTAAAAAAAAAATTAACTGATAAAATGATTAATAAACTAAAAGAAAAAAATTATCATATAGTTTAATGGAAAAAAATAGATTAAATAATTCGCATTGCAGAATTCATGTACATTTTTTACTAAAGAAATTTAATATCGCGAAAAATAAAAGTGTAGAGTTATCATTCATGTTTTAAAAGAGGGTCAGGTAATTGTTTTAGAACTTAAGGTTATTTCGAAATTTTGAAACCGATGCATTTTTGGATGTTGAAACTTTAAGTTAATTGTCACAAAATAGTCAAAAAAAATCCGAGCAATTTTCGAAAATTAAGCAAAAATGTCAGAAATGATGTTAAAAGTTTGATACAAATTTCTTTTAAAAAATTTGTCCGCTTTACCTGATGGTTCAAACTGTTACTACTTATCAACTACTGTCCATTCTTATGAAAACCCGACCCAGTCTGTGTTGGGTTCAAGCCCACCACTCTCATTGAGCACTCAACACAGTTATCTGTCTCTCATCTAAAAAAAACCTATTTTACAATCTATCTGTTTGTTCTAAATCTATTTTTTTTACTTGTCAAATAGCAAGAATGAGAAGGTAGTATGAACCCTTAAATGCATGTATTTGCCATTTGGCAACATACTCCCATTTACTCATGTAAATCAAATCAAAACTCAACTTTTAGCTTTCTGCACAGTGTAACCAATTGGATGATTGCTGTTTACGTATACAGTTTTGAAAGTTTCAGTGTGGTGGCACCACTAGCAGTGTAATAGTCATTATTGTGAGTTGATGTGTAAAGGTGTGGACATCATTTGTGTTTACGAATTTTTGATTTTGTTTTTGTCGTTATTTTGATGTATTCAAAGTTTTAAAATTGTTTGAACAAGTTTATAAGGTACGTATTATTACATAAAGTTGTTATTACACATTTGCCTATCATATTTGTTTTGTAAAAGTTGATAATATTTTTCAAAAATTGGAATTAAAAAATTTTAGATATTTTTAAGTATTTTTCCTATTTTATTTAATACCAATTCTAATGTACTTTTGATGTTAAAAATAAAAATAAGAATTCATACATTTAAGGATTCATACATTCATGCAAATCGACAGACTCACCTATTAATGCAAATAGAGCAATATTTTGGAGTAGCAGTGCGTTACTTACTCATTTCATGTCGGGACATCGTCCATTTCCTTCATACTTATTTGCCTTTTGGATTATGGGCAGAAACGCATGTCCCTGTGGCTAAAAAATGCAAAGAGGACCACTTTACCTTTGAATGTCTAAACACTTGTGGGATTCCAACCTTTTATCTAACAGCTAAATGTGAGGAACCTGGTGAACAAATAAGTGAATAATCGCCTGAGTTCGTGAACAGAAATGTAAGACTCAAGAAGGGTTAATTACCCTTTATTTCTCAAAATAAGAATTAACACAGGTCGACTCCTTTCTCAGAGTGTACAGCAAAGCCTCCACTTGAGCTTGAACTCAAAGTAATAAGAACTAAACTAATGCTTAACTAAAAAGATATAACCGAAGCTATCAAGATTCTAAGTAGTTGGCCGATAAATCTCAATTAAGTTGGAGAAGCTATCAAGAGTTTGAAGTACGGCGGAGCGTAGTAATAGCTTAGATAGAGAGATTTCCATGTGTTTTGAATGTTAGCCTAGGATGTGCCTGTTGATTTTGCTGCCTGGTCAGATTTAAAAGTATCCATTATTTTTTCAAAATCATGTTTTCTAAATGACTCTGGATGGAGTGGTTTGCTGTCTTGTGGCTCAAGTGTTGCTCTCTGGACTAGTGCGTCTGCCTTTGGATAATGGGCTCTTCAAAAGCAGACAGATTGCAAGTGATATTTAATAACATATATTTTAGTGGCAGTGCGAAATAAACTGACATCGTCACTTGCGATGTTGAAAACAATGAACAATCATGACACTGCGGAAATTGTGGGAGTAAATGTTTGGAATGAGAATACTCTTTTTAAAATTTTTGGAATATCAAACAACAAAAACTTAAATTTAGACACTTTCATACCTCATCGAAATACTATAATTGTAGGTGATTTTAATGCTGCTTACCCTAACTGGGGATACAACTACCAAAACCAAGTAGGGCAAATAGTTGAGGACTTTGTAGGTAGTAATGAAATGTTAGTCGTATATGATAAAGATGCCCTAAACACCTTCATCCATTATCCAGTTACTACCAATCAAAAACAGATAAGAAATAACGCAAGAATTATGTGGAACTTCAAAAAGGCCAATTGGAGAGCCTTTACAGAAGATATGGAACATCAAGTAAAGACTCTTCCAAATGATGCTTCACCTCAAAAAAGCAGAATCAGCTTTTACCTCAGCCCTCCAAAAGTGCGCCAAAAAGAACATCCCGAGAAGAAAGAGGCCCAACTACCAAACATTTTGGAACGCTGATCTTCTTTAAGTATAATAAAGGACGATTTGGTGGCAAGAATCTGAAAAGTGAAACAGACGCAAAATGCTGTTTCGAGACTAATAGCCATTCTGGGATAACGCCCCTTTGGACTAATAACGTAAAATAAAAAAGAAGTTAAAGGAGGGAATTAATTTCATCGTATTGATTATTCAACATCTTTGTTAGAATTATTTTAATTCCTATGGCTATCATGAAAATTTTTCAGTGATACTATCACACCTCTGATTGCTAGCTTTCCTCTATAATTACATTTTAATTACAGCTTTGCTCGTGAAAAATGGCTTCTACAGCAGAACACATAAAATTCTTCATTGATATTTAATAACATAATTGCTAATATTCCTCATCATTAAATACCTTTCGAATATGATCTAAAATCAGCAGTTTTTACCATTACCAAATATGCGTCCAATATTTAATACAGAAGGACATGAAAGGAAATTAATAAATGATGTTTTGACATGTGTAGAAGATTTATGAGGATAGAAAAGAGCAGAGAAGTGTGAAACATGATCGAAAGGTATTATTAAATAAACTCTGAGTATCTTATAAGACATAATTCTGAACTAGTAAACATGACCCGGTATTCATGTCTATTTGTATGTTTTTTGGGCTCACAAATGGCTTTCCAATTGAGCTATCAAACATTTTAATATGCCAGACAGAAGATTCAATAATCCAATTTAGGTTAGATCATTCGTTACGCTATAATAACGGAGAGCTATTTGTCTTTCAACTCTGAAGCTGTTAATGAGACTAATCGTTCTGGAATAGTTTAAAAACATGATGCGTAGTTTAAAAGCATGTTAAAAATGCTCATTTTCAGTACCATTTTTATCAGAGCTGATCATATCTAGAATTCAATGCTGATGTTCAGTAAACTTAATTAAATAAATATATTTAGAAGTAATTAAGTGACGTAAATGTATTAATGTATGTATACTAATTAGAAAAATTTTATCCTCTGTTAAAATTTGTTGATATTTTTATGACAATCTTGTTCCGTTAATTAAAGGTTAAGTTTATGTAAGGTTAAAACAATAATGGAACGGCTAATAGAAATTTATGATAGTATTGTTTTCCACATTCGAAATCTAAAAGTACAGTACATAAGCCTTACTTTCATTACAATAAATATGTATTAGTCTACAAGAAAATGATAACCTAATTATCTGGATTACTTGCGGCTTCATTTAATTCGGATAATTGCAGTTCTGCGTCATTCAACAAGGCACTGAAAATATTTTGTGAACTCAAAAGAATCAGAAAAATACAATCTCAGAATTCGCTGATTGAAAAGCCTGTAGTCTGTTCTAAAGAATTATGTATATTATCTAAAATATTAAATGAGAAGATGACATACATTAAGAATTATCCAGAAGAATACGTTGTAAGTTTTTGTCTAGGATAAACCAGTTTGAAAACGAAAAAGGAAAAACTGTGTTGTTGAGAAATTTGAAAGCGCTTTTAACACTAAACACTCTATTAGATACCTGTCATAAAAACTGTCTAATAATAATAATAGTAATACATTAAACATTTTTATATGCGGAGGTACTCTAAAAGCAGGGGGAAAATTTGTGGTTTTTCAAAATGTAGTTCACAGCAACAAATTTAAAAAAGGAATATAAAAAAGATGCCCTTTTTATTGCAGCCTTTTTAAGCGCACAAAAGAGTGTCGTAAAAAGAACTGCCCTTCAATGACACAACAAAATTGGGGCAATACACTAACTACAGAACGTAAAAGCAGAGTGCTCCAGTAGTGCAAAACAGTACAACCTTTAAATATTAAATACTATAAAATGCAAAGAATAAGCAAGACATCGTAAAGTACAGCATCAAAATAAGTATAGAACTGCTAGAGCGAAATACAGGGTGTTACAAATACATAACTGTAGACCTATATATAGGAGTAATAAAAATTATCGTAATATAGGAGATAGGAGTAATAAAAATTATCGTAAAATGATAAACGTCTGTAACACAAACGTAAATAATATCCCGTAACTTTATGGCGATAGTGTCGATCTATTTAGTAATACCACTTGATCGTTTGACGTAATCGCATAATTCTGAGAATATTACTTTGATAATTAATTACGGTATAGCCTTAATTATCCGTACGGCAAGTTGTATGTGCTCGTTAAAATTTATATGAAAAGATGTCAGAAAAGCTGTAAAAGCTGT
>KK118648.1:367616-378635 GCA_000611955.2 Stegodyphus mimosarum
ATGTTTGTATACAAAAGTACATTCATTTATTCTGTTAAAGAAAGTGTCAGTACTATACAGCATTACGTCACGGATGCTGATTTATTTCTCGTACTTCATGAAGACTCATTTGAGTAGTGGACATCGACGACGTAACAAAATGTTGAAAGAACTTTCTATCCAATACAAAAATATTACACATAATGATATTGAACTGTACAACCACCTTTGGGAGCCCTGTCAGAAAAAAGCAAAAACGTATTAAAAAGGGCATTGTTTTGAAACTTATCACTGTTTCGGAATTTAATTTCAGTTGTCAGGTAGATCTTACTGATTCCCAGTCTCAGCCAGATAGAAGATACAAATTTATTACGTTGTATCTAGATCATCTCATTATTTTTTTACATATTTTAAATAACATTTTTTAATGGCACTCTTCCCTTAACTTTTCAAAGTAACATTTGCGTATTTGAGAAATAAACGTCTTTTAAATAACAGCCTTGTCATAACCTTTTTTCAATACTTTGCCTAAAGGGCATTTGTCATTCTATAAAATGCCTAGATATTATATACAATGCCTAGGGAAAGCGAGTAATAATTCTCATATTTCATACTTTGCCTAAAACCTTCCGGCATTATGTAGTACAGTGCTCAGGCAATCTGTAGAATGCCGGCGTTTCATATTTTGCTGGTAACGTATATATGAAAATAATAATGATCATGATGATGGTGATAAAATAATCTTATTTAATACTGAAATAGTTACATGCTCGACGCGTAACCGAGAGGTCCGTGGTTCGATTCCCGGCGAAGGCGTTGCTCATTTTGCTGAAAAGCACCTAACCCAATGGGCCAGCTGTTCCGTCGATGGCGAAAAGAAAAGAAAGTTATTTTATAAATATATATTAAGGTGCATTTAAAAACTATTTATATCGATTTTACTATAACAAGATAACTTTCACGTAATGGAAACCTGTCCCAGCTCTGAATGTACAGTGTAATATAAAAAATACAGCAAAAAGTTGTACATATTCAATTTTCCATGTACGTTTTATATTTAGATTAAATTTTAATTAAAAGTGCTTATACATATATATATCATTTACTCCTTAATGAAAATTAACTAATGTTAAGAGGCAAGAAAGACGCGAAAAATTCTTGAAGAATTTAGACATCATTGTAAGAAAATCCGCTTAATTCACAAAGAGTGTACGTTACCTTCCCTTACGATATAGTTGATCCTCTGCAAGCTAAATTCTAGAAATTTCAAAGAAGATATTAATAAATTCACTTTATCTGATTGCAGAAACATCGCATTTTTTAACTGATACTGCAGAGACATTAGGATTTTTTGAAGAGACATGAAGAAATGAACAAAGCCTCCACCACCTTTTTTAGTTCGGGAGCCACTGTAGAGATATTATGTTTTTTTTTCCAAGCAGAACACTTGAAGAAACGTGCAATACCCTCGCTGGGACTCGAACCTCGGACCTCCCGCATAGGCGCCGAGTGTGCTGACCATTATACTACGAAGGCATGCTAAGAAAGCGGGAGTAATATCTTGTATCCTCCCCATTTTAAAGGTCGACTGGAGATTAGAGGACACAATCGCCAAATCCTGCTGTGGAGAATCATCATCCACCACTTATTTTAGTTCGACGCCACTGCAGAGACTCGAACCGCGGACCTCTCGAATACAGGCCGAGTGTGCTGACCATTACACCTCGAAGACATGCTAAGAAGGCGGAAGAAATACCTTATAATACCACAAAGTAATAAGAAAAGTTTAAAGGGGGTAAGATATTTGATTATATGTATTACTTATCTTTGGAACCTAAAATGCATCCAATTTTGAGATGTTTAATCAAAATGTAAAAGTTTGGTTTAGAAAAACATAAATAAATGAAATTCTGAGTCTGTAGTTTGAAAACTACGATAAACATTAAGTTAAAAGTCTGATTATTTTACGTTACAGTATTCATTAGATTCAGCCGGAATTCAAGGAAGCTCCAAATGTTATGATTTCTTGTTCTGTCTTTATTATGAAATATCCAAGTATTGCGAAGTATAAATGAAGGACACAGAGTTTCTGAAAAATTGGAAACTTATTAAAAAGAAACACTGTGAGCTTCATATAAAAGCCATTTCACTGAAGCTGGAAAATTTTAGAGTTTCACCTATTAATTTTTTAGCCGCTATCAAAGTTGACGTGCTCATAAAAATTTCTTGTTACTATTTTGCGGTTCAGAACACGAGCTGCTTGCTCTCTGTCAAAAATTTGTTTTTATCGAGAAACGAAAGCTTTTATAATTTGTATTCTACTTCTTTTGTAGATCTCGTTCGCTGTTGCTTAGTCGTGCAACTGAGTTCACTAGAATGTTAAACGTTTTTGCAGAAGTTATGAAAGAATTTATTTGCAAAAGCAAATTAAAAGAATCGTGACACGACTTAAAATAGAAACCCTTTATGCATTCTGATAATATCTCAACAGAGAAGCCTTTGTTTTTCTACCGGAATGAACTCATGTAAAATCCTCGTGAATGAATTATGATGCTTTACATTACTACTAACAAATAAATTATTACTTTCGCAGTTTAATGAAAATGTTTAGGTATAACTGGATGAGGCTTTAGATAAATCCCTTAAAGTATCAGCTACAGCCAGTTTTTGGAAGGTTTTCACAAGCAAATTTTATTTTTCGTTTTTAAATGAAGCTGAAACAAATAAATAAACGTTTATAAATTAACAATTCTACATTTTTAGAATATAATTTTATAGCTTTATTTTAGTTCATAATTTATTTGGTATGTTTCGGTGGAAAATTCTTCACGATACTTTTAACGCATGAAAAGATAGGAAGGCAAATATTTCTCCTAAAGCGATTCATTGAATAATGTATAACGTAAATAAGAACAAATTTTTCTTAGAAAGTCTTCAGAGAATAAATTCCTCCTCTCATAGGCAGATGTCCCTGGAGTGTTTCGCCTTAATCAAATATTCCAGATCAATAACTTAAATCCGAGATAAGTGAATAGCAAAACGTACCTTAATCTCCAAATCTACCTAATTCAAAATTTACGTTTGTATTTTACCTTGATGTCATGTGATATCATGACTTATAAGATTTCTTACTGATTCGCATGTTTCATTTTGTTTAGGATATATTAATAATTTATTTTTATTTACTTCAAAAGGGCTATTAGTCTCGATACATAATTCTGCGTTTCATTCGATCTGTTGCCATTTGAGAAAATGTTAAGACGTTGTTTTTTCATATTTAATTTTCTGTTATTAATTGACAAATTAAATTATTTAAAAACAATAGATGCATACCTTAAAATTATATTTTTTACATTTTATTTTATTTATTTAAACAAAAATGTATTTAATTCTTGATATATTTAATTAAAAACATTAAACATTTTTATACAAATACATTACATGTATTTTTTCACATTCACAGAAGATAACATTCGCATACCAGTCTAAATGCATTTGTACTTCACCTGAGCCATCTCTATCGATAATCTCTACTAATAAACCATTTAAACTTTAAAACAGCCCTTTTGGGCGATCGTTAAAATCTGAATGCTTTCAGATTTTCTTCCTAATATTAAATTAATGGGCTGCGTTTATTTATTGTTTGTTCTGTTTCATCTAATTTTAACAATTCGTAATTTTCGATTTACTTTTTTATGGTAATTTTGTTCATCATCTACGATCTAGAGTTTTAGAGTTCTTCGACCAGCAGTTCTAATTTTGGAAATTAAATATTACTTAGAAATTTCTTTTAAAATATTTTAATTGAGAATCTACTAGCGTCACATTATCAAAAACTTATAATTCCTAATTTGAGTTTTTAATGATTTATTCGATTTAAATGTTTCTAAAATACTGAAAGCAAATCGTTATTAATCGTTAAAGGCTGGAAAGAAAAATGAGTTTTCTTTCCAGCCTTTTCTAATAGATGGCGCTACGCTTGATGTGGGCGTCGTTAGATTTTATTCCTAATATGCAACGTTTTCTGACTTCTTGAGTTTAAGAAGAAAATTCGCTAAGTTACTTTAAAATACATTACAGTGTCATTCGAAGTGTTTCGTACTGAAAAGCGTTCTATAACGAAACGTTCTGTAACGTTCTTGCTTGTAATGCACGAAATTTGTATGTAAACCTCAAAAGATAAAGACTATAATGAAATTTTTATGAGGAATATTACTTGTCTGTATATTAAAGCAGACTTTATTTTCCATGCATGTATACATATTAATTATTTAAACGTAATAAATAAGGACCAAAAAAGGACTATACAGTAATAAAAAAAGCTCTTAAGCTGCTTCAGAATAAAAATTTAATTTAGCCAGAGAAAATTTTTCGTATAAAAATTATACTATCCTGAAAAGTTAAAGGAAAAAAATGTAACTGTAAATTTAAATAAATAAAACTGTGTGTAACTACATAGCATTTTGAACTAGGTATTAAACATGTTGAATATAGAGAATTACTTAGATTTTATTTTTAAAAAAATTTTAAGTTTCAAAAAAATTTTCTCGCGCTGCCAAAAATTATTAAATTTATCAAAATCTTAAATTGAAATATGCATATTATTACTCATATTTTACCGTCTCAAACAAACTCTTCGGGAGTAATTATTTAAAATATTAAAATCTGAGCAATTAAGGATCTCTGAATATACGTTTCGTCTTTCTTGATTATTGGAGTGCAAAAACAAACAACACAAAAAAATAATTACAAAATAACCTCAAAGTCTTTTACAAAATATTCACCTCCCATCTCAAAGCATCATCTCTCTCACTAAACCCTCTATAGTCATGTCTATAGAGAGATCCACATATAGATATTTTATACAGAGAGAGAATGAGAAAAAAGGAAATGTTTTAATTATAATTTATATTAGTAAACACTTAATCAATCAGAACAGTTTAAACTAATTTCAAAATTTGCACTTTTTTTTACCTTTATTTTCTATAAGGGGAGATCCAGCTTATTTTACCTGTACCAAAGCAAGCTTGAACTCTTAAGCATCAGAGCCCAATACAATGGCCTATAATGATTTTTGGATATTTGTATTGTCGAAATTTATTTGTATAGATTTTTCCCAAAATATTGAAATATAGATCAGTTCGTTTTTCTTATATATAATTTTTTATTTATTTTTAAGCCTTGCTTGCTGCAAAACATATATCGTCAAAATATTCCTTGAAATAAAATAACTTATTCAAAAAATGTGAATCAGTAACATACTTAATAATTCGGACATTCCAAAGTTTCGGTGAAATGTTTTGGAAGATTGTGTTTTTCGTCATAATTTTCTTTATTTTAATTGAAAATATATCAAAAGAATTATCGTCTGCATTTGGAAATTGTTACTTATTTATCCAAATAACTTAGTATTACCATATCTGGTAAGACACTACAAATTAGCAACAAGTTCTTTTAGAAATTTAATTATGCGTTCTTTTAAAGATGGTAAAAGTATTCGAAATATCAAAAACAAATTTTTTTCAGAAATCTTTCAAATATCTTTGATATACGACGGAAAATGCGTGGAATTGTTGAAATGCTCTGAAATGTGGACCACATTCCAAGCTAACATCTAGCAATGAGATTTATCTTGCAGAAAATCAAGCAAGATTCGAGAATTAGTATTATAAAATTTAAGACAATATAAAAATCCTTAAATGCGGAACTGCAAGAGTTATATCTGAGTTCTCTGAACTAAATTAGACTGATGCCTCTCCGGTCTTATACAGTTTCTCCCCGTCCGCCTAGAAATTCCCAGTACCTTTGATTCATACGTAGTTACAGTTACATAAGTATAAGACCAAAACGTCACCCAATGGTAGCCAAGTTTGGCGACTTTTGGCGATTTCCCGCTAAACTTAACGACAATTAATAATTAGTCCCCAAACCATCTCCAGCTATTTACCTGAATTTTAAATGGACTTATCCTTGTAACCTTATTTCTCCGGCAATGCTCCGCATTTCTGAAGCCTTTTATGTTATACTATAAGAGAAATATTACAATTTACATATAATTTCACTAAAATCATCTACATATATAAAAAATTCGTAACAGTATTAACTCAAAAAAATTTAGCAATTTACATTAAAATTGACACATTCGATTTACTGCCTGAAATAATATTCTGAACGATCATGATTGAATGAAAATTTTAAGGAAAATTTTTGTCAAATTAATTTTGTAATTTGAATTTCCTCAGAATTTCGTAAATTGTTTTAATTATTTCTACTCGTACATTGTTACTACGGTGTTGTTCTTCAAAAGAAGAGTTTGGATGACTTTTGGATGCGCAAACTAGCTCCAACAAAGCTTAAGATCTTACTGATTTCCACAACTACAGAGGAATTTTGAGCCAGATACATGATGTATATGGGCTGTATGATGTATTTTTACATACACCGTACAAGATTACCAGATGCCCGGAATACCCGAGATTTGCAATTACGTCCGGGATTGAAATTTTTCTGAGACTATTCCTAAATGTGAGAAGTAGTTAAACGATTTGGCAGAGATGCATTTAACTGAGAAATTTAAAGATTTTTTAACTATGAACTAATTATATTATTATTTATGTTCATTACTTTTTAACTATGATTAAAGATTTTTTTAACTATGAACAAGATAGTCTTCAATAAGAAGTCGATCAAAGGTGTTAATAGTTGAGCACTTTTTAAACTTAAAAGCGAATTCCAAATATTCATGTAGTGATTTTTACGAACATATAAAATCTAACAAAAAAAGGAAATATTACGTAATGAAAAGTATTCAAGACCGGAACAGGAATAAGAATGAATTCCTAACTACCCACACCATACAGCAAAAGATGTGCAGTCTACTTTGTTCTTGGAGTGCAACTATAAGATATTTTCTCCAATAAACTTGTGAAATTTTTTAAGACAGCAAGAAGCGGCAATTAAGTTGGCAAGAGCAAAGCAGAAAGCGAAAATACTTCGTAATCCATGGTGGTGGTTTAGTTCAAAAGGAGAGACAAAAGTTTTGCTTTACAAATTTTAAGTTCTGAATCCAGCTTTATGTAAAGGAGGGAAAGGGGGAACCGCAAATTAAAATAGAGAATAAAAGGGTTACTGCCAATAAAAATCAGAAAATGTTTTACATACTTTTATTTCACATATACATATATATAATACAATTGTCTCAAGAACTGTTATTTTAGAAATAAGATAATGATTTTACACATTTCTTGCAAATGATGTCTTTCACGCGAAAATTTTTTTAAAAAATTTGTAACATTTCTAAAACGTTACCGGAATTTTCTGTTGTAAAGGAGAAAAATTTAAATTTTAACATGATTTAAAAAAGGGAAGCGGTGCAAATGATAGTATTTAAAAAATACTACAAACTTACAATTCAATTTCACAATCTTGTTTTTGTTTGCCAATAATTGTAATTTGCTACACATTATTCAATGTATGAATGTTATATGAGAATGTTTCTTGTATGAGAATTAAAAAATAATTCACTAATTATTCTTGAAACAAAATTAATTACAAGGAAATAAATAGTATTAAATTTAACTCCATCAGCATAAGAATGCCATTATTTCGAAAATGTTCTAATAAATTATTCATAACGCGACACAAATGCAAATGAAGGACAACTGCTAGGAAAATTTATAGGAAATCATTACTCAAAATACGATAATCTGTAGCTGGACGAATCACAGAAAGAATCTGAATGTTTCGTAACGTTTCAAAACATCTTGTACCAAAAGAGATCAAAAGCAAAGCTCTTTTTTCAAAAATAAATAAATAAATAAATAAATAAATAAAAGTATTAACTTCTTAACTTCATGACTTCAGTCATTTTTATTGTCAGTCTATACATTTCTTAATCATTTTTCTTATCTTTTTAATTTCTTCCCAAAATTTAATTGCGAAAGAGAGACAGATTGTAATACACAAAATTGCCTTTAATTTCTTCCAGAAAAAGTAAATTTTACTAAATATATAAGACATAATTATTAAAGAAAGAAAATATGAGGTAAATATAAAAAAGCAAAATCTGAAAGGGTTCAGAATTTAACGGTCGCCTAAAAGGATTTGTTAAACTTTATTTAAGCTCTCGCTGAGCTCGCAGTCTACAATCTGCTGTTACACTCACTCCTGCTAGCCCATTTCTTTTTGTCAATTTAGCTTTATTATTAAGCATTATTTTCTTCGCACTTACGCCATATACTCACATACAATTCAACAACAAAATTACAAAAATTTTAAAAGCAACATAGCAGTATAAGTTTAAAATTCCCGATGCAGCGTTAAGTGTTGGCACACGTTTTTCTGTTTTCAGTCTTTTCTCAGTTCGTCATATCAAAGTTCAGTTTTCTTAGTAAGATGGCTTGCAAAACTCTTTTTTTTTTGTCTTTTATTATTAAGATTTTTTTGCGTTTACTTTATTTATTAAATATAATGCTCTTGGCGCTTAAGCCATATAAAATTCGATTCAACAGCAAAATCACAAAATATTTAAAAACAGCTTATCTTTAGAATTTTCGATAGGCAGTCTTGCGCACTTGAGATAAAAATTTTTTACTCCATGCAGTGTTGCCACTGGTTGTTTTCAAGTTGTTGAGTCTGATAATCAAAAATTCACTAAACGTTTACAAAATATAAAATAAATTTTAAAACAAATTTGAGATTCAATATTCGGGCTTCTAGTGCACATGTTCGTGTGGAGGACCACGTTATTCAAAATTTGATGGCTCTAGGAACAGTTTTTTTTGACAGTACAAAGAACATAGATGCATACATGTATACCTCGTTATCTAATTTCTTTTAAAATAATACGGGGGGAGGGTATTATTTGGTAGCAACTATTTGATAAGTGATACTTCTTTTACAGTGGGCGACTCAAAATCTCGTTTGGAAGTTAATAGGCAGTTCGGGTTAATGCCATTTTTAACAAAGAATTAAAAACAAATTATAATTTAATTTTCCGAGCTCTTTCATGATTATAGTTATATGATGATTCTTAAAGGAACAAAAGTACTTGGGAAATCCTATCAAAAAGAAATTCTAAATTAATTTGAATAAAATAAAAAAAAAGATTTTTCAAATACTGATTTTCCTGATTTTGATGACACTGATTTTACAACTAATTGATAACTTATGGAAGGAATGGAGAAAATATAGGTGTAATTTTTGATATATTCTCCGATGAATAAAATCCACTTACATACTTACTGTCCTTTAGTTAGTTAACCCACCCCCCCCCCAAAAAAATCTGAAAGAATACATATTTTAAATTACGTCCAAAGGGGCGCTTTTTGTTATTTATTTATTTATTAAATATCATGTTCTTCGCACAAAATTCAGTTCAACAGCAATATCGCAAAATAATTTTAAAATGAGCATATTTTTAGAATTTCTGATACATAGTTCCGCGTGCTTTAAATAAAAAGTTGTCCCCCCCCCCCGTAGAGTGTTGCCATTGCTCGATTTTAAATCGTTTGAGTTTGTTCATCAAAAATTCGTTTAAAGTTTTACAAAATATGAAATAGATAATAAAACAAATTCCAAATTCGGGCTTCCAGATGCGCATATTCGGGTGGAAACGTGCGTTATTCAAAATTGGATGGCTTTAAGTACCGTTGCTTTATCACATTTGGAAATACAGGGCTGCAATATTTTGTGGCAATACTTTGAAAAGTGATTCCAACTTTTAACGTTTCTCATGCAAAATCCCAAAACGAAAACAATAGTCCTTCAGGGACAAAAGCCCTTTGGACTTAAAAAAAAAAAAAAAAAAAAGAAAAAAAAGAAAGAAAGAAAAACTGAAAGGTTTCAGATTTTAAATTACTTCCAAAGGGACGTTTTTTTAACATTTTATGTATTACCTTTATTTATGTTCTTAGCACTTAAATCATAAAATTCAGTTAAATAGCAATATCACAAAACAAAATAAGTTAAAATTGAGCATATATTTAGAATTTCCGAAACACATCAGTCTCACTCGCTGGAGATAAAAATGTTTCTTCTGTGCAATGTTTCCATTGCTCGCTTTGAAATCTTTGAGTTTGTTAATTAAAAATTCATTAACGGTTTACAAAATATGAAATCGACAATGATATAAATTTCAAATTTCAAATTTGGTCTTCCAGATGCCCATATTCGCAGTAGGGTTACGCCATTCAAAATTGGATGGCTCTAGGTACCATTGTTTTATCACGATGCAAGAAACATATATACATTTATACCGATTCTTCATTACTTAATATCTTCAAATATAATAATATTTCGTTGCAGCAATTTGAAAAGCGAAACAGACATTCAGAATTCAGAATTTTAGTAAATAGTTTATGGTTTTAATATTGCAAAATTTTAGACTTAATTGTATAGAACCTTGCGTTTTCCTTTAACTAAAATATTCCACTAAATTGCATTTTTGTTGAAAACGGTTTACATATTTTTTTTGTGTGTGCTTCTATGTGTAGAAACTTTCCATCTCTTAGTGTTAAGATTACTGTTATAAAATTATTTAGTAAATTTAGAATTTGTTGAATGAAATAAAACCTGATACTACTTTTATCGAATGCTGTATATATCTGTACATTGTAGAATGTTGATGAGGAGTACAATTGTTCTTTAGATAAAAATCTCTTTTATTAAAGTTAATGCTAAATTTCATAATTTTTAACTGTAACTAACACTTTCCTAGATAAACGTGTTTTCTTGTATTATCAAGCATTTCGATCATTTCCTTTAATTCATCTGAATACTACATGGATGGCCGCCCAGACGGTATAGTAGTTAGGAGAGCTTACAGCGGTACCGAAGGGCCCGGATTCGAATCTCGGAGAAGAAATGTATAGCGTCTTTGCAGCATGGGGCCACTCTAAATATATAGAGAACCGAACGTCCTTTCGTGTGGTTAGGTGATAGGAGAGAGAGGGGAGACTCTCGGACCTCCCCCCGGGTGGCGTAATGGCAGACCGCACATTGAGTTGATCAGTGTTAAACGAGTTTCGCATACTGCGCATG
>KK118649.1:1927-18432 GCA_000611955.2 Stegodyphus mimosarum
GCTTTTAATAAATCTGGTATCGTTTCATAACATCCTGGAGGCACTCTTCGACCTTCCAATTTTCCATCACCCAAATCAAATCCAAATAAATTATTGTCTTTTCGGACGTTATACCATGTGTGAGGGTAGATAAAGTCCACAAGAGATAACTCCCACTGACTATTTAAATCAATCGGAATAGGCAGCTGAGTGGTAAATTGTGATATTTTGTTGTCTGGAAAAAAGCGCATGGAGCTGTCGCTGATCAGTGTGATAAAGAAAGACATGATTCGTTCAAATGATAGATAAGCAGAATGTACAGGCCTTTTATATCCTTCTCACATCCTCCACCCAAGCATTGAAGCTTTCAGGGTACCCCTGAAATTTCACAAAATATTCCACTTTCCCGCGGCGTTTCCTCTTTTTTAAAACTTTTTCAACGGGATAATAACCCGAGTCCGAAACCTTTTGAAGTTCTTGTTTGTAAAAAGTTCCTTGTATAACGTCTCCTGCTAGATCTTTCAGTTTATAGACAACAGGAATCTGTCGAATAATTTTATAAATTGTAAAAATTTCTCGTGTCCAGTTTTGTTCGTATCCTTTTTCAAAGAGCATTTTTTCTCGGCTGATGCGTACCGTATCACCAATCATTAAATCAGAAGAAACAGGCACTTGTGCTGGTTGCTGTCTGTACAATGTTTTCCAAATTTTTTCTTGATTTTGTAATGTAACGGATACAGGTTCTGTCTTAATACTACGATGCCATGTATGGTTATAACTGGATATCAATTTATCAATCACATCAATATATCTTCGTGTATTCATTTCGGTAAAGTATTTCCACATTTTTGTTTTTAGAGTTCGATTAAATCGTTCTACGACAGAAGCTTTGGTTGCATTATGTGTCGTGAAAAAGCGAACGTTTCTCTTTTTCAAAAAATTTTGAACTTGTTTATTGGTAAACTATTTCCCTGCATCTGTTTGTAATGATTCGGGTGTACGTTCCGAAAATATCTTTTCGAAAGCAGATTGGATGGACGCAGATGTTTTATCTTTGAGAGGGATAGCCCAAGCGTATTTGGAAAGGATATCTATACAGGTCAGCAAATATTTGTATCCGTCATTAAAAGAGGCCAGAGATTGCATATCCACTAAATCAGATTGAAATTGCTCGTTTAAGCCTCCTACGATGACTCTGTTCCTGGGAAACTTGTGCCTCAAAGGCTTGTGCAAAGTATAAGAATCCTTGGTTTGCAACCATTTCTGGATGTCTTTTGTTTTTACGCGACCTTTTAAAGCACGATGCAAAGCAGCAACACCCCCGAAACTTGCGGGGACCTGAGGATCCCGATAGGTCTGAGCCAGAGCTGCGTTCATTGCAACAGCTGTTATGATCTAAACGTACACTGATATTCATTTATATATGTTTAACTAGAACAGAAAAAAATACCCTAGTTTCGCCTATATTAAGATTCTAGAAATAGGTCTAAAAACAAGAGAGAAAAATGAATGCTACTTAACATCCCTGAGGCTGAACAAGTAATGATATATATGTTTAAAAACAACCATATTTATACTCTATAAAAATTCATAGGTTTTTTTTTTCCTAAAAATGGTTTTCAAAAATTATGACAGTGTTAATTACAGATTAATTCTTTTAAATAATGTCTGAATCAAAGAATGAGGCCATTGTAAAATGAAAATAACATTTTATTGAATATCATAATTATTTTACAAATATTCATAGTATTCAATACCTAAGACACCATTCGTAGTACAAAATGTGTTTCTTACTTCATCAAGTACATGGTTTAAACACACAGATTTTAAAAAGTCCTTGGTAATGTAGTGAGCAGGTTTCAGTAACATTAAATAGGATTCTTCATCCCAAATATTTCCGTAAAACTGTCTGGCGATGTCAACAGCATTGAATCTCAGAGCAATGGCATTCACAGTTTCTGTTTTATGCACGAGTTCTTCACAGCCTTTCAATTGGGGATATTTCAGTTCTTCTTGTTGATTAAGAAGTTCTTCAAGTGACGTCTTTAGAATGGTTTGAAGTCGCGCTCTTCCCATAGAAATGTCGAAGGACTGGGGCAGATTTTCCTCCTTAACAGGTTCGTCGGATATGCTTTCGTAGGCTTCACAAAAGTTCATGTTTTGATAAACGAGGTTGGTGACAATATCGCTGATACGGCTAAAGTTGGTCCTCAGTTCTTCCCACTGCGTAGTTGTAATGCTGAGGCTACTTTTTTCATCTCCTTGAGTAGAAAGTTGTTTCAGAGTGACGTGGGAATCATTATACGTGACCACAAAGTTCTTGGGCAACTCCAGATTCAGTGTCAGCAGGTCTGGTTCCTCCCCTGTCATGTTGGTTACTAGAACATGCAAACACCATGGCTCAAAGTTTACTCCGCGTCTTGTCGGATAGTAAGCTTTACCATATTTCGCGTACTCTCGGATGTGCACAGTCACTTTTCCCTTGTAAATGCTGGGTCCCACAAAGACATTGTTTCCCATGTGAGTGAGCTCCTCTGGAATAGCGTCTTCAGTAAAGAGTCCTTTGCGCTGAAAAAAAAATAAATCGGTTAGTATAGAACACATTAAAAATGGGGTCACATACAATATAAACTTTGACATATAAACTTTTCGCAAATACATACTTTTTTCTCGAAATGGGTTGTTTCTTCTTCTGCTTTTCTTTTGGCACAAGAGCTAGCTGATTCTCTTAGAACATCTTGGGTGCGGTCTTCATGGCTCAACACTTTATCATTCAAAGACATAGATTCTTTCTCAAATAGGTTTTCCATCTGAAAAAAAGTAAAGGCAGATTAAGCACACATTCCAATGATTTAAAAAGATTAAAAATCTAACAAAAGGTACATTTTCAAAACGTTACTTACCTCTTTGTGGTTTCGTAGCTGATTTATTCAAAACAGTGAAGAATGATAGACGGTGGTCGAAGCAAAAGCAGGTACACTCAGGGCGACAGGCAGGAAAGAAATGCGTAACGTTTCTCGGGCTAGCCTTATATCAGGTAGGAACTCTTTATTTCATCTGAACAGTGATTGGTTAAGAAGCGGTGAGGTCATATTTCAAAGCATCTGATTGGTAGACAGAAAAGTATCCATACACCTGAGCGGAGGCATACAAAGGTGTGATACGGCAGACGCCATTTTGTAAGACAACATGTCCCAACAAGAAATGGATGATGCCATTCCAAACACGTGGTTCAAGAGCTTGTTGCCACAAACATAAAAAAGTAGTGTCGTTGCCAGCAAAAATAAATAAAACTTTGAAAAAATCATTGCCACAGAATAAAAACGAAATTCAACGCGGATACGTCATTCCGTTTACGTCACTTCCGGTTGTCACGTGATCCAAGATGGCGGCGACCACGCCCCTTTTCTGTGACGTCACTTCCGCCGCCCGGTTACCCCCGGCTACTACTCCTGTCGGCTTTCCCAACCAGTGCAGAGTTATGCACTGTGCAAATCAGCGACCAAAGACGGTCACAGTGGTAATAAACCCAAAAATTAATCTGTTGCATACTTTATCTATTCCACTACTTAACTGCGTGACTATTGAATTAGATAATAAAACTCTTACTGTTATGAATTGCTATAGTCCTCCAGTAACGGATCTCACGAACTTAACAAATCTTCTAAACTCTATCCAAGCCCACCTCTCAACAAATCAGGTTATATCATTCTAAGAGATTTAAATGCGAAAAGTGAGCTTTGGGGCTCTCCATTCGAAGACCCCAGAGGACGAATATTGCGGGAATTTCTTACGTCACAAGGCTTTGTGTGGAAAATGATGCAAATGGACCACCAGCTTATAATTGCTCTCGTGGCAAAAGCTGGATAGACATAACAGCAACCCGCCCGTTAAGCACCAGACCAATAATTTCCAACTGAACCGTCGTAGACGTAGCTTCTTTAAGTGACCATTGTTATATTTCTTTCACAATCTCGCACATGGAAACTCCACAAATTCAAATCAAGAAATATAAACTTGATAAGATGGATTGGCTTAAGTTAAAAGAACTATTCACAAATTATTTCTCAGCATTAAGACCTTCTATTATTAGGGACACGGTGGACCTAAACAATCTTATAATAAATTGGACTCAAATAATCCAAGAGTTCTGTGATCAGGCTTATTCGCAAAGAGGAGTTACTCAAACAACTCAACATAAAGGTGTCCCTTGGTGGACTCCCGCATTATCAATCATGAGGAAAAAGGTAATTGCAGAAAGAAAGCGCTACCAAAAATGTGTTCATGATGACGAACTCCGTTCTAGATATAAAGCCTTATATAAACGAGACTTTGCTAAATGCAAAAGAGAACTTCTAAAATCTAAACTTAACTCTTGGAGATCTCATCGTGAAAATATTCTTCCAAACTGAAATTTTGGAGTCCATTATGATATTGCGAAAGGCAATATTCAATTCCCGCTCCAACTGCAAGCTTTAACCAAGCCTGATAATTCGAAAACTACTAGCATTGAAGAAACAATACAACGTCTCCTTGAACATCATTTTCCAAACGATGATTCAGATAATGAAAATGAAAGCCTTTACAAACTCGGGAAAAAATTCTCGGTGATTATCTTGCCCCAAACGACATTCCCTTCAAAACTCAAAAAGTAGAATATACAATTAAATCTTTGAACCCGGCAAAGGCCCCGGCCATCGACAACCTTCCAAGGGAAATTATACTGGAACTTTTCTATGTCAATCCAGATTTGCAAACTGTATTTTTCAACGAACTTTTAAGACAAAGTATATTCCAAGAGTTCTGGAAGACCGCAAAATTAACTCTTTTTTCAAAAGAAGGAAAAAACGGCTCTCTACCAGATGCATATCGGTCTATCTGCGTACTCAACGCATGGAGTAAAGTATTTGATAAATCAATAACAAATCGCCTAAACTTTTTCCTGCACTCTAATGCAAAACTCAACCAGAGACAATATGGTTTTATGTCTGGAGTTTGTACCTCTGACGCCATAAAGTACATTATAACCATCATAAAAAATAATAAGCGTAATAAGAGATATATTAATATTGTCTCATTAGACATCAAAAACGAGTTCAGCAACATTTAGTGGTCGTTCCTTCTGAAAGAATTAAGAAGATTAAAATGTTTTGGTAATATCTACAGGATAATTAAAGATATGCTTCGCAATAGAAGAATTCAGTACGAAACAAATAACAAAATCTTCTACAAGACACAAGAAAAAGGATGTGTTCAGGGGTCTAACTCAGGCCCACTGTTCTGGAATATCGTTATGAATTCTGCCCTCTCACTTAATTACGGCGAGGGTGTTTACATCCAAGCCTAGGCTGACGATGTGTTGATTGTGGTCTCGGGCACAACGTATGTCCAAATACAGGATAAAACTAGAGAAGCGCTTCAAGTTATAAATGACTGGGCTACAAACTTCAAATTGCAGTTCTCCCCAGAAACGTCCAATTCGATGTTCATAACAAATAAAAAAACGGGTCTCGGCGAGTTCCGCCTCCACAATAAAATAAGGTAATACGAGATTAAGCTTCAAAAACAATTGAAATATCTGGGAATTATCTTAGACGAAAATCAAACGTGGCTTCCACTCTTAGAATACCTAAAATCGAAAGTGTGCAAAATTGTCACACAGTCTCCTTCGAATGACAGGCGTATCTAAGCCAGCCCTCAAGGAACTTTATAAGAGAGCTATTGCTCGTACCGTAGTGTATGCCTGCCCAGCGTGGCACTCTCCTACGGCCAAAATAATGAACAAAATAAGCACAATACAACGTACGGCTTTACTGCCTTTAATTACACTCCTGGCCACCCAAATTGCAACATGCAACATCAAGAAATACAAGAGATATCGCAACAAAATTTATTTAGTAGATAACATGTTGACCAAGTATCAAATGATTAAATTTATAGACTTCTGTGAAGTGTGATTCCTTCCAGAATCAGTAGCCAGAATAGCCACCATTGTTAAAGATCACCGCTGCCACACGCCTTGGCATTGATTCAAAGAGACTTTGGATGTGTTCTTGGGATACAGCAGACCAAGCAGCTTCCACACGTTGCCAAAGTTGATCTGGTGTGGCAGCTTGGGATGTAATCTGGGTCAATCGTTCAGCAACCATGGACCACATGTTTTCTATCGGCGAAAGATCCGGAGAGCAAGCCGGCCAGGGAAGCAATTCAATTTGGCGATTGACAAAGAACCCTTGGATGAGTGCCACGTGTGGTCAGGCATTATCCTGTTGAAATATGGCCGTGGGCAGGCCCTGAAGCTAAGGAAGGACAATTGGCTCCAACACCTTGGAGATGTAGCGCTGGCTGTTTAAGGTACCTGCAATGCGCACTAGAGTAGTGCGAGAGTGATATGCAATACTACCATAATACCCGGTGCAGGATAAATGTGGCGGTGCATAACGCAGCTGTTCAGCATCTTCTGGTCACGGTGTCTCCAGACTCGAATCCCACCATCGTGGTGCTGCAGACAGAAGTGTGATTTGTCAGTAAAGATAATTTCATTCCCTTATGCCGTCCACATCCTTCTTTCATCGCACTATTGGCGGCAGAGACGTCTGTGGTTCTGCGTCAAGGATAGACGAAGTAGTGGATGTCTTGCGGACAGACCAATCTGCTGTAAACGGCGTCGAATGGTACGCGCAGACACTGGATGATACGTTATAGACTGAATGTGCTGTGCTATTGTTCGTGATGTAACTGAGCGATCCGTCACTGCCATGAGCACAATGTTCCTTTCATCATGTGAAGTGGTGCACAGAGGGAGATGCGATCGAGCACGTCGGTCCGTCGTAGCCTCCTGCATCCAACGGTCCTATATCCGCATTATAATTGTTTGGTTTCGTCCAACACGACTACCGATTTCCCTGAAAGATAATCCACACTCTTCGGTAGGCCACTATCCTTCCTCTGTCGAACTCGGATACTTGATCAAACGATGATCGCGGTTTACTGCGAGGCATAATTGATAATTCTTTTTAATAACTACAAAAAAAACACAATTGCCGAACTTAAAAAAATCGAAAACTCCAAGCCTTAAACAGCGCTTTGAAGTGGCGCCACAGGCGCGCGTGGTGTGCGTCTGCGCTGAAATTCTAATCATTTTGTCAGGACTGAGTGTTCGGTGCATATTCTTGGTCAACATCTTCGTGAAACTCCTTAAGTCCTGATCTTGAACAGGGAGCTGAATGCAGCTATGTTCGGTGGTAGGATACGGTGATTAAGTTGGAGAATAACTGCACTTGAATGGGATTTAAAATCCTCTTTTATTAAATCACTATTATTTACAAACCACTTCCCAACTCGGGAGGGATACAGAAAGTAAAGACCACACTTAGGTCTAAAATGAACAATCAGATAAATTTAAAACTAAAGCTAAACAGAAATTAAATTAATCTTTGCTCACAGAGCTATGCGCGAGGTTGGCCTCTAACTAAATTGTAGGTAGCAAGATTTACTAATACTGACGCATTTGGATTTATTTCAATAAGCAATCACGTAACAAGCACTATGGCTTAGAATTTAACTGCTAGCTGGTCAGGCGAACGTCGAATAGAATGATCGTGGTCTGAGACTAAAAGCTCTCTCACACTGAGAGGTTTCTACGTCTGGTTTAAATAGAACTTGGCTCCACTTCAAATTAGCATAAAGCTGAAAACGCGCGCTTCTTCTAACGGGAAGTTGAATATGAGAAGAGATAGAAAGATTTAAATTAAAATAAGACTTTGTTAGTTTAACTAAAACCTTACATACTTCCCGCCAGAACTGCGATAGTTGAACTACTGTGGTCCAAACGGACCATGTTGAAACTTGCAATTCTAAACAAAGAGTCAAAATTTAACTCATTCTAAACTTAGGCCAACCCTTACAAAAGAATATTTGTTGGCGAAAACATTTTACAGACGAAACTTGCTTTGTACGTAACTCATCTGTTTTTTTGTATATTTTTCATCTAACTATTACTCCTTCCAGGAAAATCTGGAAGGAAAGGAATTTTAGTACAACATAATAACAGTAATTTCTAGGTAACATGCTTCATTTTCTTAACCGTGTAAATTCGCACACACACACATTTATCATTCAAGCAAAATTAAATTCTTCCCCCAATGCTCTCTCACCGGTGTTGGAGGAAAAGCAAACCGCCATTGCGGGTTTTTCTGTGTTCGGGGGTGTTCAAATCTCCCACCTACGATCGACTAACGTTAGTTAGAACTTGACATAACAAGACCTCAAAAGACGCCCTATAACCAGCTAAACCTGAGGTTCTCACTAGCTCTATGTCTAACACTTTAAGTGTATTTGGTGGAGAGCCTATTTAACACTTGCATTCTAACATTACTCACGTATCTGGAAACATGCTGCCATTATCGTCATAAGAAAACCAGGAAAAGACGGCTCAACTACGAGCGGTTATAGACTAATCAGTTTGCTCTCTACTCTTGCTAAAATATTTGAACGTATTATTGTAAATCGAGTTAAGAACTTCATTGAAAGTCACAACCTGCTAAAGAATTACCAATTTGGGTTCAGACCAGGTCATTCTACAGTACACCAAATCACAAGAATTACAGAAATTATCGGACAACATCTAAATAAGAGAGAGACTGTTGCTGCCCTATTTTTGGACATCGAGAAGGCTTTTGACAAGGTTTGGCATGCTGGCCTCCTTGTCAAAATGATAAATTATCAATTTCCTCCGGACTTTATTACCACTATTTTCAGCTACCTGGACACTCGTTACGGAGAGACGGGGACGCCCTAACTTTACCGTCGTGGTTATACGGGCATGGTCCCACGCCCTCCTCCTGGTTTTTCATATCAGCTCCACCACAGCCAAGGGAGCGGACAAGCCAGTACCAGTACGGTCCCTGTCGAGCCTGATCCCATCCTAGGTACAATACCCGGGTTCTAGTACTGTGAAGAATAAGGTACAATAGTACCTGATATTTTACCCCCGTGGTTGAGACTGTCTAAGTACAGATCCTAGCCAGTACTTCCCAGGAATTCTCCTGAGTCAACCCCCGGGGGGACAGCTACCTGGACAGTAGAACTTTTCAGGTTAAAATTAAAGATACTTTATCCAGCAAGAAAACTATTCAGGCCGGTCTTCCGCAAGGAAGTTTACTTTGGCCAATATTATTTTGTCTATACATCAACGATATGCTAAATATCCCAGATACTACTTTTGCCTGCTATGCGGATGACACCGCAATCATGTGCAGTTCTATCAGCCCCATCAGAGCAAGAGATAAGCTTCAAAAAGCCGTTAATATCCTCACAAAGTGGTTTTACACTTGGAAGATCAAAATCAATGCAACTAAGTCTCAAGTCATATTTTTTAGATACAACCTTAAAGAAGTAAACAACATAACATTAGATGGCGCCACAATACCCACAGTTAAAAATATTAAATACTTGGGTTTAATTCTTGACGATAAGCTTACATTCAGGCCGCATATTTTGTATACTCGTGAAAAAGCTCACAAAGCTTTAAAGTATATTTATGCTTTAATAGGAAGACATTCAAAATTACAACTAAGGACTAAGAGAATTCTCTATCTTCAAGCAATAAGACCGATTTTATTGTACGCAGCACCAGCATGGGCCGCTACAGCTAGATCAAATCGCCAGATTTTGCAAAGATTGCAAAATAAAATTCTTAGAAGTATTACAGACTCACCGTGGTTTGTAAGAAACACTGCAATACATCGTGGAATGAAAATCAAACCATTAGATAGCGAGATCTTAATTGCCTCACATAATTTCTACACCAAATGTGATAATCATGAAAATGAAGCTGTACGTAGCATTGGAGATTATGACTACACAGTCATTCAACGCTGTAAAACACCAAGGACAATACATCATAACGAGTTGTGGTGATCGATGTGCATGGTGAATTTAGTGTTTTTTATTTTCTTTTCTGCGACTATGTTCCGCCCACTACTGTGATATGCCTCAACTATTAAGCCCACGCTATTCTGTTGCTCCAAGACACGGAGGAAGGAGGACACTCAGACGTAGCAAATACGAGGAGAAAGTTGTGCCAAAGTTTTTATGCTACTGATGTATTAAATTTCATTTACGATGTGAAAGTTATACTTCAGATGTTAAATCGCTATTTTGCCCAAAGTTACACTTCCACTTTGGATGTCATTCAACACTTCAAGTGTACAGGTTTATTCCAACTTTTGGAATTATTTTTTCACTTTTAGGATTCCTAATAAGGACAGTTATAGATAGGTAAATACTTTAGGGTCGTATACCTATTGAATAAGCGAAGACCTAAGACCTAAGACCTAACATTACTCAAACTTTAACTTTTCATGCATACAATTCGCAGTTTGCACATATAATTCACATTGATATTGCACTTAACGTGCATTGCTAGCCTAATATTATTTCTTACATTTTATAACACTTTAACAATTTCATAGCAGTCATGAAATACAAATGTAGGTTAAATTTCTAAGCTTACAGCAAGTGCTTCCTATTCCTCTCTCAAGGTACTTTCCTGAAATATCACATTACACTGAAATAATAGTCCATAGACTAAACCGTGTTCTCCAATTTTCCGATTTTTCATTCTGGATCTTTTAGAAGTCTTTCGACAAAGCATCATACAAAATCATTTAGTTAACATTTTTCTTTTGAGCAATTCATTTATAAAACTAATCTATTTACAATGCATCAGAATCTACTTTACAAACATTAAGTAATTTTAAATCTTTGCAGAATTACAATTTTAAACAAATAGATTTTTAAAGATAAGTAATTATTTATCGCTCACTTGGCGTAAAACTCAACCTCGCTTGAGGTAAAATGGACCCTGCAACTTGCAGTACACTCGAAAATTAACTAAACATTCGAATAAGAAATACTACTTATCTTGTTGTGGTCAGCCATCCTTTTCTTCGCCCAATCCTTGAAAGTTGGGTAGACTTACGTTTGGGATAGTCTGCTTGACTTTGGATGTTGGTGATTTCCAACTTGTTGCTCATCTCTTTTTCTTTTATAATTTCGTCGTTCCATCCTGTTGTACTTGCGCTGGGGAGGAAGGTGATCTGCTGGGCGTTTGCTCGACTGGGCCCTTCGCTCTTGGGCCCTCGTTCGTCGCTGGTCCTGGTTCCTGCTGCATTCGGGACGTTGATCCTCAGCCTGCAACCGCGGCTGCTTCCTTCTCAGGCATCTCTCCGATGTTTCCACAGTTCTCTTGTCTACTTTGGGCTTTTCTTGCCCATTCTGTTTTGATCTTTTATTACTTGCACCTGCATCGTCCGTCTTTCTTTTTAATCCACATTTTTGGTTCTTATTTCTTCTACTTTGTTGAGGGGAAGCTTTCTTTTTCTGTCTTTTCGATGCCATTGTTGCTGGTTCCTGCTGTTCTCGCCGAAGTACATCTTCCGCGAGAATAGGTTGCCTCGGATTATGGAAAAAATCTTTAAATATTTCCATTTTATTACGGTTATAAAATGATTTAATTTGATCAACATTCGCAGTAATTCTCTGCCCATCGTTTCTTCTTAGTATTACTACCGCTTGTGTAACACTCTCGATGATATAAGGTCCTTCAAAATGCGGAAAAAATTTACCCCCCTTCTCTTCTGGGTCATTTGACAAGTTTTGCTTTATTTTTAATACTTCATCTCCCACACTGTACTTGACCCTTCTTCTCTTTTGGTCATAATATAATTTTTGTTTCCTCTGGGCCATTTCTATGTTACCGGTAGCTTCCCGTATCAAATTCTGTATGTCACTCATTTTAAATTCTTCTGCCCCTTCCTGGACAAAGAAAAGTTTATCTAAGGGTGTCAAAATTTTTTTTCCAAGAAACAGTTCAGCGGGTGTTTTTTGTGTAGTATCGTGTTTGGCAGTTCTAAGGGCAAATGCAAATTCATTTATATGGCTATCCCAGGGAGCGTGATAATTTTTAACGTAACTTCGAATGATTTTCACCACATTTCTATTAACTCGTTCGGCTATGTTTGACTGCGGACGATACGGGACCATCTTTAGATGACGTATGCCCAGTTTTGCACACATTTCCTCAAAAATATTACTAACAAACTGGGGACCATTATCGGAAATAACTTTTAGAGGCGCCCCGTATTTTAAAATATACTTATTTAGAATTGAATGTACTACAATTTTTGCAGAGGCGCGTTTTAACGAAATTAACTCTAACCATTTGCTAAAATGGTCCACTATAACTAAAAGATATCGGCTTTTGTTAACTTTACTTCTAGGATAAGGTCCCAATAAATCGATGCCTATTATTTGATTTGGGAATTCTGATTTAATACTATTTAGGAACCCGGCCGGGCGGAAATTAACACAATTATTTAATTGACATGTTGGACACGGCTGGACATACGCCCTAGTAAACTTTTGAAGTTCTGGAAAGAAAACTGCCTCGTGAACTCTTTGGACAGTTTTTCTTATGCCTAAATGGCCCGAAATGGCACAATCGTGCAACTCCTCTAATACATTCAATCTAATGCTAGCTGGGATAACCGGTCTAAATTCGTTGTTCTCGTTAGTCGTTTTCGTATGAAATAACAGTCCGTCAATTATTTCGTAATTCGCGGCCCTATTTCTTATCGGCACAATATCCGGATGATTGAAATTCTCAGGGTCGGCCAAATAATTGTATATATTTTTGAACTCCGGATCTTTTCCCAGTTCGGCTATTACTGTTTCACGGGAATCTAATACTTCGGATGTCAGCATGGCTATTTTAACTGTATTTCCATTTTCATCTAAGTTAATTCTGCTTAAAGCATCTGCCACAACATTTTCTTTTCCCGGCGTATGTTTAATTATTAGATTATATTCTTGTAATTTAAGTGCCCACCTTATTAATCTGGGTGATAAATTTTTCCCAGAGTAGAGTCTAGTGACCGCCGCGTGGTCCGTATACACAGTTACTGGAGAACTTCCAAAGAGAACACGAAATTTATGTACTGCTGATAACACTGCGAGAGTTTCCCTTTCCGTGGCCGAATAGTTTCTCTGGGTTTCATTTAATGTTCGACTGAAAAAGGCCACGGTTTGCCCATTTTGAGAAAGCACTGTCCCATTCGCAAAATCTGAAGCGTCCGCTGAAATTTCTAATCCTTTGTCCCCCTCCGGAAATTTTAATACGGGAGCTTGAGTCAATGCGTCTTTCAGTTTTTGAAACCCCAAGTTGGCTTCTGCTGACCACGAAATACTAGCTTTCTTTCTTTACAACTTTAGCCACGGCTCAGCTATTTTGGCAAAGTCTTTAATGAAGGACCGATAGTATGAACACATACCAAGAAACGATGATAATTTCTTCGCTGTTTTAGGAACAGGATAATTTGTAATAGCTATTATCTTTGACTGATCCGTTTCAATTCCATTTTGAGAAATTTTAAATCCTAAATAACGTAACTCTTTTGCGGCAAATTAACATTTGGACGCATTTATCTTTAAACCAGCTTCATTTGACAATGAAAACACTTTTCTTAAATCTTGTAAGTGTTGTTCTAGATTACTACTCGTAATTATAATATCGTCTAAGTATATACTTTTACCAAGGACCGATCTTAAGACGATGTCCATACATCTTAGAAAAGTTGCCGGCGCGCCGTGTAAACCAAAAGGCATTCTAAGTAATGCGTACGTGACAGACTTAGTTATGAACGCGGTTTTGTGTACGTCTTTGGGTTTTACCCCAATCTGAAAATAGCCACTCGTAAGATCTAATGTGGTCATGCATTTTGTAGACGAAATATTTCGAATTATCTCTTCGATTATCGGCAGAGGATATACGGGATATTTTGTGACGGAATTTAACTTGCGATAATCTATAGCAAAACACCACCTCTTCGGGTGCGTAATCGGATAATCATTATTTTTCTTGCATAGAACTACGGGGCTAGCATAACTGCTAGAAATCGGCGTGATGATTTTATTTTTTAACTTGTCTTTAATATGGTATTCAATTATTTCCTCTTTAACTTTATCGTATCTGTAGGACTTTCGCCTAACTGGCTGAGCATCCCCCGTTTAAATATTATGATTTACGACCAGTGTGGAACCCGGTACATCGCTAAATAAACTTGAAAACTCACTTACCATGCACTGCAATTTTTCTTGTTCTTCTGCCGGTAAGTGCTGCAAGTTGAGCTGCGGGGGCTTATCATTTTTCATTTCAACTGGCTTCATATTCAATGTTAACTATCCCAATTCGAAATCTAGCTTCGCTTCTGCCAATCTAAAAAAATCCACACCCAGAATAATACATGTTTGCAGGTTTCGCACAACTTAAAATAAAATGTTTACCTGCTCGTTGTTGATACGCACGAACAACAGTACTTTGCCTAAACAGCTACACTTCTCTCCTTGGGCCGCTATGACATCCGTGTCTCTTGCACTAAAAATTCTGTAACGACGAAAGTGCTTCTTGAAAAATCTTTCTGAGATAAAGCCGCTTTGGGCTCCTGTATCTAAGAAAGCCGTCGCCGGTATGTTGTTAATTAGAACTTCAGTCTTCGGTAAACTCAAATTTTTCACGACCACGGTGTTTAAATTAATTGTGGAAGGGTCTTGCGCTGCTTCGGACTTCTTCACCTTCCTCGAAGAAATCCATCTTAGTTTAAATTTTTTTTATTCTGGTTGCCCTCGGCATCATTGCTTGTTCTTCTATTGAATTCTCTTCGTTCGCCGCTCGATTTAGAAGATACCTCTTTTTTTGGCCATTGCTTCGCCTTATTCCCGTAACTCTGGTTTTCCTTCTGCTGGGGTCTTGGCGAACTCCACTGACTTCTTCGCTCAAATTGGCGACGTCGTTCGTTGTCTGCTGTTCTTCGGCTTTCAAATTGTACTGCGAGCTCAAATAATCTGTTTAACGTCGTTGGGTTTCTTAGCTCGATGAAATCTTGAACTTGGGGCAGTAGCCTAGGAAGTATAATTTGAATAATTTCAGGATCCGGGCGACTTCCATACAAAAGCTGGAAAACTTGAATTTTTCTCAAAATAAAGTTTGACAAATCTTCTATTTTTTCTTGATAGAGGCTAAAACGTTCCATCTCCAGTCTGGCCCCACTATTATTGGGAATCAAGAGGATCAGGACGTCCCCGTACCACCCACAACCGAATGGACTGATCGAGGAGTTTCACCGCCCTTTGAAATCTGCCTTAAAAGCTTATAATACCAGTCACTGGGTGGCGGCCCTTCCAACGCTTCTGTTGGATTTCCGCTCCGCTCTCAAGGAGGACATAGGAGCAACTACTTCTGAACTTGTGTACGGCAAGATTATTCGTCTCCCAAGAGAAGTTTTCGATCCGACACCTACGGACGCGTCCCCCAAACAGTTTGTGGAGGACTTATAATGCCAGTGTTCGCCCGATCACGACTTCCAGCCTAGGCCAGGGAACCTGTTTCTTTCACCCTCGACTTGACAACTCTCCGCATGTGTTTGTGCGACACGACGGAGTTAGAAAGCTACGACAGGCTCCTTATGATGGACCATTTGAAGTGCTACAAGACGAGATAAAATATTTGACCTCGAAATAAAAAGGATTAAGCAAACAATCTCCATAGTTAGACTGAGAACCGCTTTTATAACGATGGACACTTCTCAAGTTATTTCCCAGAGTGCGAAAAAACCCTCGGGCATTTGTACCACCCGTTCTCGACGATTGATCCGACCCCCGCATCGGTTGTGTCACATTTCTTTGACACTGCGGAGGGAGTATACAGCGGCATCGCCAGACAGGTGGTACAAACTCAAAAACTGTGAAGAAAACCGCCAATTGACGAAAGACAGTAAACCTGTATGGCAGCCTTACGGACTGACCGAGAGGTTTTCTCCGGCAGTCTGTGTTACATAACAATCTTGTGCTATCACCGGGATATGTGAACTTCGGCCATCCGTGTCTGTGTTGGGGTCGTGTTCCGTCTTTTTTAAGCAATTATTATGTATCCAACTATGTTACTTTCCCTTATTAAATTTCATTATTAATTATATATGTCTATCTCAATTAAGATTGCCGTTTTTCTAATTAATGCTATCAATAATCTCGAAGGCACATGTTACTCACGCGTATCTCAAACGTTTGAAGAAAATTAATGTATATGCGATTAACATGATTACATAAAATATGAACAAATACATTTTATATCTACTGTTTGTGTTCAGAAAAATTAAGCCCCAAGAAAATAAAAATTTGTAACTCTTGTACTGAGCAACTGAGCGTTTCTTTCTTCAGGTAGAGAAACCAAATATTTTCGTCTGATTTCCTTTATAGCTTTCTGTTCATAATTATTGTTGTTTTATCTTAGTAGAATTAAAAGGAATCGGGAGCACATTCATTGGTCTACAATTACATAAAAATGCTATTTGAGTAAATTACAAATCATTAATTAAAAGAAAATTGGGTTTTTTAATAATTCATGAACAGTTGTAAGGTTTTAGTTAAACTAACAAAGTTTTATTTTAATTTATGCTTTTCTATCTGTT
>KK118650.1:1682-12040 GCA_000611955.2 Stegodyphus mimosarum
CTACTGGTTGACATAATTAATATTTTATGATATGCTAATCAGCTGGTTCCATTTAATAGGAGTAATTTGATGTTCGTTTCTCAAACCGTGCTCCGCTGGCCCTTGGGATCCAAAAATCAATCAGGGTTTCCCAAAATCAAGTTTAAATCAAAACTTGTAATTTAATTTCACTATGAGTAATACTATGATAAAAATATAATGAACAGGATTATTCAAAAGAACAAACTAGTTTTAAAGTCCTATTTCATAATCCTGAAGCATCTTCATGGAATTAGTCACTAACAATCTGAGAGTAAAGTTTCTAATTTTAGAATATTTGCCTGCAAGAATCTCTTTTGTGAACTCGATACGTCATTCTCTTTTGGCGTTAAGTTGATGGTTGCCCTTGGAATTATGACATTTTATCAAGAAACGTTCTGCATTCTGGAGTACGCGAATATTCCACAGCTTCAAAATAGCAGATGTCTGTATTAAGGAACAAGCCCTGGACGACCGCGCGTTTCGGAGGAAAAAATGGAAAAAGTCCGGGAGACGTTCCAGTGCAACCCACATAAGACCACAACTCAAGACATATTTGAGTTTAAGATCCCTCAATTCTCTTGAAATATGCAACATAGAATAGGAAACATCGCCATCAGTAGAGTGTTTCTTCATGGTTAGGAACTTCATAGTTAGGAACTTCATAGTTAGGAAGTTCTTTTCTTCATTAAGAGAAAGCTCCTTAAAATGGTTTAATTTTGGTTTTGGTTTTTGTGTAAGCCTGCATATTAATGATTAGAACTCGAGAAAATGCCCATCGTTATGAAATCCTTCAATTTATCAAGAACTGTTGTTATAACCAGCAGAATAATGTACATTTCTTCATTGTCTCTATTATCATTTCGAAACACTCGGATTCGGCTTGGAGAAAAACGCTAAACTTAAGCTAGTCGTTTCCAGAAACTTTCTTTCGGGCGATACGTTTCATAATGAATTTGAGGAAGAAAGCGAATAATTATTTTGATGCTTCCCCAGCCACGTCTATTCGGAGAAAATTTCGGAATATTTGTATTCGCATCTGCACGAAACACATTTGGGAATAGTAGCCGTGTTATTTACACTGAAATTCTTCCTGAAGGCGAGCAAATTTCTTAAATTCTTCTGATTCGAAATCAAAAGTATTTCTCCGAACATGACTTTCGATGTTATTGAGTTAAGTTAAATTTAATTATCTACTAAACTGTAGTTGTTTAGCTTTCTTTTGCTTACACGAATTCCCGTTTAATTTAAAATAAATATGTACTAGGGAAACGGCAACAGAAAATATATCCAGACAAGATTTTATACTTCAGATAAGAGAAGAATTTGCCACTGATCATCAAAAAGTTTAGGAAGAATAAATATGAAAGAAACATTTATTAATTCTACCAGAGTTCCTTATAAATACAAAATACATCAAATAAAGCATTATTTCTGTAATAAAGTAATAGAAATCTGTACAAATGTGAAGAAAATATTCGCCGAAAATATACGAGGTATTTCTTAAGTGCGTAGGGAAATAAATTAAAATTTTATTTTCATTGCATTTACTTATTAAGAATTTTTTTGTTGTTAAAATGGAAAACAATTTATTGAACAAGCTAATTGTTTTATACGCCCTCATTCAAATCAGTATGAGGGGAAGGTTGCTATTGATCGGCCACTTTTACAAAATGATCCTTAAAATTGTCAGATTCGGCAATTTTACAGATTTTTACATGTTAATGTAAGTATTACTTCCCGTACTACACATATCTAGGAATAGACGTTATAATTATGAAATGTTCAGTTAATGCTAGAAAAAAAATATGTGCCACTGGCCCAATGAAAGAAACCGGTCGCCTTCAATGAGCCGGAGAGTTTCTATGAATGTGCCGGTAGCTATTTTCTTTTTAATACAGTATTTATCTTAATACAAGTCAATAAAATGCTTAAAACTATTTTGAGCACGATTCATAAATATAAAATGCTAATTAGAAACTAACGCAGACCACCGAAAACACATTGAAACGTATTGATAACTTCGCATTATTCACAAGTAATCAGAAGTTCGATTTTACTGTAGTCTTTATAATTATAAAATAGGCCGAATGTAAGAATCCACTAAATAACATTGAATTTCGTTTATTAGGAACAATTTAATGAAAATGAGAATTTGAGGGTAATTTATAGTTATGCTAGTATGAAAAGAACAATAACCACAACTTGAAAACTCTCAAATAGCATAAAATAATTATTAAGCCTACTACTAATACTACGCTATAAATTTTACACAAATTACTGCATTACCTATCCGTTCTTGATGAGTTCAGTTGCATTTTCCGCAATAATATATTTTGATCCTTCTTCTGACACCAGCACACCTCTAATGAACCCACACTATACACGATAGACAGTGAATTATGTCTTCCTTGAAGTCTTCAAAACAGATAGCACAGACCCACGAATCCTCGTTGGAAATGATAGGATTATTTACTGAAGACAAAGTTTAGCCTTTAATGTCTTCTCCTGTCAGAAGTTTGTAGTCGTCTTTTCACAGCGGTGCCTCTTCTTCCGTTTTTTTTAAGCCTCTTCCAGGATCTACTTGTATGGGCTACTCGTTATCAGTATCGTTTTGAGCTTTCTTTGAGCCTTTCCCAACTGAGTATTTAGATGGACTCGGAAAGATTTCACTCAAAGAAACTTTAATGTTTGAAAACAGCGTTGATGCACTAGCTGGAAGAGGCTCTGATTCTGTTCCACTGGTGTTGCAACAGATTTTCTCCCTGGAGACCCCTGCATGTCATGTGACAGACCACTAGTAGAAGCAGTTAGGATTGTGTCAGGAACTTCTACAACAGGAACATCATTTGTCTCAAACTGCACTGATGTTACAAAATGATAGTCTTGAAAAACATCTCTGCTCACTGGCCAAACTCCTACTTTAGCAAAATCATTCATTGCCTCCCTACTGTTGCTACTTGTCCACATGCTTTCTAACTGTGGGGAATTGGATAACAACTTCTGATTTTCCTTCTGTCCGTCTCTATCGTAGAAGCTTGTTCCTTTATGCTTCTTAATCTACACTCATGTCCATAAATTAAGGATAATTCGCAATCACGCGGAAATCAAACTCTAAAATAAATATATCATCTGCAAAATCACTACACACATCTTCAAGAATCATATGCAAATTTCAGGAAGTAACCAGATAACACCGGTGGTACGTCACAATGACGAGAGTGTAAGAGAGTGATATATAAGGAATACAGGCAAAGAAGTAAAATTGTTCGCAGGCGCTTTATAAGCATTTTAGTGCAATAAACGAATAGTTATGACACAAAGGACGCATTTGGATGATTTCTTACTTGGTAGAATTATCGGCCATCTGGAACGTGGGCGTACCCAACTGGAAGTATCAGACGAACTTGGAATTGCCCAGAGTGTCATCTCCAGGCTTTGACAACGATTCCAAGATGATGGTAATGTGAGTAGACGTTACAGCACAGGTCGCCCCAGAGTTGCAACGCCGAATGAGGACCAGTATTTGGCAGTTACTGCCAAAAGAAACAGGCGGAGCACAGCCTCAGACCTGTCTCCTCAACTCTCTTCAGCCACTGGTACGACAATTTCAAGGCAGACCGTGTACAGACGCTTAGGGCAGATTAGTCTATATGCTCGTAGACCTGTCAGATGCGTTCCACTTACTGCAACTCACTGTCGCCTGCGGTTAGCCTGGAGTAGAGAGCATGCATTGGGGACCCCGCAACAGTGGGCTTGTGTGATGTTTTCCGACGAGTCCAGGTTTAGCTTGCAGTCTGATTCTCGCCGGACTTTCATATGGAGAGCTACAGGTACCCGTTACCACCAAGAAAACATCATTGAACGACAGCGTTCCGGTGGTGCAGGAGTGCTCGTTTGGGGTGGAATTATTCTGGGTTCCAGAACTGACCTGCATGTTCAAAGTGGAACCATGACAAGCCAAATCTATCGGGACGTCACTCTGAAACAACATGTACGTTTGTTTCGGGGCGCCATGGGCGCACAATTTGTGTTTATGGATGACAACGCCCGTCCTCACCGTGCAAACATCGTAAGCGAAAGCCTTCAATCGGAGGATATCACCCGTATGGACTGGCCAGCATTCTCACCGGACTTGAATCCAGTAGAGCACGTGTGGGAGATGCTTGGCCGACGAGTTGCAGCCCGTCAACCTCCTCCTACATGTCTACCGGAACTTCGGAGAGCATTGCTATTTGAGTGGTGTAATATCCCCCAAGATCAGATCGATAATTTGATACTCAGCATGCCTAGGCCTTGTACGGACTGTATTGCGTCCTCTGGGAGACATACAGTGTATTAACAATCATACTAACCATGTAATATTGGTTTTTTGTAAATAGGTTTTTTTTGTAATTTGCACCAGGGAGAAAAAATCGCTAATTTTTTTAATAATATCAAACATATAGCATCTTTTTTTGCTCTTTACCTTTTGTTTAATAGATAAGCTTTACAAATAAGTCAAATTTTTGCTTCTAACTCTTCCTTTGCCTGATTTTGCATTATGCTTAATTTATGGACATGAGTGTATTTATTGTACAAATACAATTTTTAAAACTAAAAATAGGCATAAATTATGCAAGAAGTAATGGAAATCATTACGATAATTTCAATAAAATATTCATTTACACACGAAGTAAGGATACACCGGTTTAGATTAAAATTAGATTAACAGCTCATAACTATTTTTATAACAAAGAAAATGAGATCACTACCTAATTATAGATTTAATTACTCCCGATAGCTTCTTACTAAATCAGATACAGTGACCCTTTTTTTATTCTTCAATTTGAAAAAGTTACAAATATTAACCTGTTTCCATTCTTGGGCCACCACCCCATCCATACCAACGCAGGCTAGCTCACTGAAGCTACTAGCAGTCGGCATGCAATACGTATGTTATTTCGGTTTTAACAAAGTAAACAGCCATTGTTAATACAGCCAAATAACACTGATTTAACATAGTTTCAAATGTTATCAGTAACACGTCTAAAACACTAATAACATCTTACTGATATCTGTATTTTCTTTGCATTGATGAATTAGAAGAAAAGTACAAAAATCTTACTTTTTTGTAAAGCAATCTTGTTTGAGCGTGGATCTTTTCCCAGTGAAGATGGCGGTTTTCAACCTTCATGTAGTATATTAAATAGTCAAAAGGTAAAGCCTGCTGTCAATAACTAGAAAATAACGGAGGTGGCTCAACGAAAGAGCCGGCCCATAGATAGCAACCTTACCCTATCTACATTCAATCAGAAATCTATATTCAATCAAAATTTTATTTAAAATTCTGTCATTTAACCAGTTACTGTAAAACAGGTATACATTAAGTTCTAAGTAAAAATCTTTTTATATGTTTAGCGTTCAAAAACTGCGAAGAAATTAAGAATTCAAATGGCACTGCTGAGATAACAGCCGGCAAATCATGAAATGGATTTCAGATTCTTAAAAGGATTCTAGAACGGAGGGGTGAAATGCCAAAAGTTATGAAGACTTTTATTCTTTGGAAAATTTTGTCGACATGATGCACACACACACACACACACATATTTACAAAAATACTTTTTTTTGGGGGGGGGTTTGGAATTTTTACGATATTTCTTTGCACATTTCTATGTTTTTAAAGCAAAGGAGGTGTAGAAAATACTAATTTAAAATACTAATTAAAATACTGACAAAATTCTTTTCTTTTAATAATTCATGGTTTTAAGTTGAATTTCTGTTCCTTAGAGATGATATATGGAAAGTTTTCTTATAAATTATTATGAATTATTGGTTTATTATTTTTTGCAGCTTTAGGGCAAGTCATAGACTTTTTAATTTACTTTTATTTAGAACTTATATATACATATATATATAATTAATGCATACATATATTTAACTTTACAGTCGAAATTCGATTTACTGTACTTAAAATATAAATACATAGCTTTTTTTAATATTTAAATTTGACTCTCGCTCACTTTGGACAAACAGAGTGGCAACAAAAGCAATCATAATATGTGGAGGAATCTCGATTGGCCTTACACTGGTAAAACATGAAACTAGCTAGTATAAGCTCATACTAGAGAGATAAATAGCATGCAAAATTACTGTAAATTATATCGTCAACTCGGTAATAATTAACTGTAGTAAAATTCTTAAACAAGGTTAAGAACTGTGAGGTCAAGAACTATTCTTATACAACGTTCAGGAAGATCGGCAAACCTTTCTAAAATATTAAATATAAAAAAAATTAAATATTGTTTTTCAATTCTAGGTTTAAAAAATAAAAAAAAATTAGAAGTAGGAACAAACATTTAAATTTCGTAATTTAATTTTGTGCGCCTACTTCAAAATCGACATTATTATTATATCATTTACTGGTGTGTGATTACATGTTTGAACCTCAAGATGTCAAGCGAAAATGAAGTCTTATGAACATCATATGATAGTTATGTACTTGCTTATTAAACTGATAAGCAATTAAATTGGATTATTTTGCCTTATCTTTGTAATTTAATTAATAAAGATTTGCATCAAAATCAATAAGAAATGTTAAGTTTCCCTCTCCATCCCAGTTGTTTTGTTCAGAAAAACAAAATCCTAGTTTAAAATGTATAAAAACTAAGCTAACCTCGGCGGCAAAAATAGCCCTTAGAGAGCTATGGCCGCAGTGCCCTGTTATCTGCTTTCTAGACCGTGGGCTCCGGCAAAGCCATTTTGA
This sequence comes from Stegodyphus mimosarum, assembly GCA_000611955.2. Lineage (NCBI taxonomy): Eukaryota > Metazoa > Arthropoda > Arachnida > Araneae > Eresidae > Stegodyphus > Stegodyphus mimosarum. Next base: position 8,446 of record KK118650.1, read on the forward strand.
GGGATCTCCCGTCAAGATGGCCTCGGCTCCGGGGTGCTTGTGCATCTTTGCCTGGACAAGTGGTCAGCTTGTTTACAATGCATATAAGTTTGTATTTTATATCATTGCTAATAAATGAAAGCATTCACCAACTACTAATTTATATTGAAAAGAATTAGAGAATGATGGGCTTCCGTGAGAGATTTTGCCCCGAGCCTACAGTCATGTAAATCGCTGGCTATATACATTACATTTTTCATCAGTCCCTCGAACACAGGAGCTGCATTGACGACAGAAGCCAGCTAAAATTCGTTAACAAGGAAAGCAGCTACCCCCTCGAAGAAATGTGAAATGTAAATTGTTTCAGTCTCTTAAAAATTATAATATAAGAAACAGAAAACAATTACCTGAATCCTAAAACCGTTCGTCTTCTGGATGACAAAACTTCTGTAGCCGATGACAATTTCTAGAAATAAGGAATTAAATACATTTTTAGACACACACACGCAAAAAAAAGGCCACTGCATCAAGAAAGAACTCGTAAACTTTAAAAAAAGGAGAAAATATTCACTTACTCTTTGCGCTTTAGATTGGTTTAGAGATGAAATGCGTCTTGTTGAATGTCCGGGACTTCTGTCAGAATGAATAGGGACGTACAAAGAATCCCTTTTTAACTAAAAGATGAAAAAGGTGTTATTTAAGAAATCTTTAGCTTATAATAGAAGTTTGTTACACTTAAATTTTGTAGTTAAAATTGTGATATGCAACCCCCATATAATACAAATATACCAATGCAACCCCCATATAATACAAAAGCTTCCAAATATTAATTGGATATAAAAACAACGATACCTGGTATATTTATAAGTTATAACTGCAGTTTCGCGGGACATTCTTGATTCTTAGCTAAGGAACCGCAGTTCCATTGCTCCAACATTTCCGATGTTATCAGTTAAAAGTAATATCTCAAATCAAAATATACTTGAATTTAGTTCACATTTTTGAAAACCACTTAGCTAGCGCTCTCCGAAAACCACTACCATACGAGTCTATGTCGCCTAGTGTCTCGAACTGAAATTGCACGTGCGGGCAAAATGCACGATCTGAAAGGAGCTGACGGGTCTGCCTTTTCCTTTTCTTTTTTTTCTTTTACATATGTGCGCATAGGGATTAAATAAACAAACAAAAAAGCAGAAAAAAAATGTGAAAGCTTTTATTACGCGCAAAGGTGCGTTTTTTTTTCATTTACACATACATACACGTTTCGAGAGCATTTGGGAAAAAATGTTTAAAAACAGCATATCTTTAGAATATCCGAGAGACAGTCTCGCGCTGGAGATAAAAGTATTTTATTCCGTACAGTGTCTTCCCACTGCTGGCTTTGAAGTCGCTGAGTTTCAGATAATAAAACAAATTCGAAGCTCAAGATGCGGGCTTTAAGATGCCCCTCTTTGGGTGGAGGGCTACGTTCTTCAAAATTGGATGGCTCAAGGTACCGTTGTTTTTCACATTGCGAAAAACGTATATAGATTCATGCAAATTCTTCATTATTTTATTTCTGTAAATATAATACAGGGCAATAATATTTGGTGGCAGTAATTCGAAAAGTAAAACAGACGTTTATAGTAATTCGACGCAAAATGCTGTTTCAAGACTAATAGACCTTCTGGGCTAACGTCCCTTTGGGTTAAACATTATGCTCCATTTTTAATTTCATTTACTAAATATTTATCAAAACACATATAAACGCTAATAATAATAATTGAAAGGAAAAACTGAAATTATATTATTTTTTCTACCTGAAATTTAAAGGTTGATACCTGCAAGAAAATTTACATTTTGTAATTCAAATGTGTTGCCGGCTTAATCGTTTCATTAATGTGATATAATTCAAGTTGTCTAATGCTTAATTCAGTGATTTAACTAAATACTAAATAACTTATTTTAAGACTAAACGAAAATACACAAATTATGAAAACTTTTCGAGATAGGACAGAAACTGAAAATAAATAATGACAATCTATTGTCCTTCTTTTGTTCATTAAACCTTTCTTTGACATATACAGAAAAAATGCTTATTATGCTTGAATGCTTGAATAATTACAAATTTCCTTGTTTCTTGCTACAACTTGACACTTTGAAGTGTTTCAATCCTAATAAAGTTTGTAGCCTTGAAAATAAAACACACAGTTTTCTTGAGATAATTTCAGATAAAATAATCAGTTTCGTTGCGCACATCTCAAAAGTACATAATTTCCATTTATTCTGAAAAACACGTCCATAATCGTATATATAGATAGATATTAAACCCTTTGTTAAAAGTATGCTTTGTGCAGTTTAATTTCGTAATAAAGACTCCTATTAACTTTATTTATTAATTTTATTTACAACTATAATTCAACAAAATGAATTCTCCTATAAAAGCAGCATTCAAAAGCTATGCACAGTTTCAAAAGATGCAAGGTAACTCTATCAACAAGCACAAATAAATCGGTTTTATAAGTCGTACATTATTCATTTTGTAGTACAGTCTCCAACTAACGAAAATGAATTGCACAGCTATGTATGCAAAATGAATTCCAATTGAGTAAAATGAGCTGCACAGCTGTGTATCCAGTTACTAATTAGTGATCGACTAAAACAATCTATATATCAGATGTATTATTTCTGAATTTTGAAGCTCCATCAACCATCGGCTGGCGAAACAAATATACTAACCGACGGATCTCTCCCACTTACCCGAGTCATATAGCCTGGCATACAAGCACGAAAGTGGCAAAGTTTCAAGCTATTCATTCTAGCATTTTCCCTTTCAGCAGCAGTTCTGTGCTCATTAAGTTCAGTCTAACTAAAAGCGTCATATTTATAGGAAAGACATAATTGGAAAGCATTCGTAGACTGCGCAAACTTGCGTCAGGGGCCGCTAATTTAAGATCAGTGGCATAGGGTACCGATTTTCGAAATGCTCCAGGTCGATTTTCGGAACGCTTCTTGACCGCATAAACAGTTGTACAGAAGAACGTGAACTCTCGCACTTGGAACTACAATTAAGTACGATTTCTGAAACGAGATGGCGCCACCAGAGAGCGGACTCGACATTTTGGGCAAGTGAGTTCATTAAATCTACTTAAAGTTCAAATAAATCTTTGCTTTGTACAGTCACAAGTGGGTGACTGCGCTAATTTTCCATTAAACTTCCGAGTCATCGCTGGTAGAACACAATGTCTGATAACGAAATCTGTATAAGGGAGTAAGCTCTTATCTTTTTGCAAGAAAATTTTATTACTAATATGATCAATATGCTTGGGCTTGAGAAAACTGGTTGTAGGCACTTTTCTCAAATATCAAATCCAGACATGTAAAAAGCATCCAGGAGGATGCTTTTTTTTAAAATTTACATGAAAGTTTAAATAAAATCAAAACTTATATCAAAATAGTACTATTAAATTAGCTCTTTTCCGATGTGAACATTTGAGTTTCAGGTTAAATTCTTCTTAGGCCTACCTTATGGTAATTTTCGATCTGTCTCTTCAGTATTGTTTCTTTAAAAACTGACTTTAATAATCGAAAATTAATTCTCTTGAGCTGAATCAAGTTTTTTTTTTTTTTTTTTCCC
>KK118650.1:12060-44590 GCA_000611955.2 Stegodyphus mimosarum
CCCTATCGATGAATTTCCCTGTAAGAATGGCTCAAAACATTTTAGCTTGCCGATATGTTCAAGATTCGATTAGATAAAAAATCAGTTTTTTTTTGTCGTTCAGATATTTGAAATCTTTCCTATAATGGTTGGTAGCTAAGCCCAAACAAACCAAATATTTTCATTTAAACGACGATAAATTAATGCAAGGAATCAAACATTTCCTAATGCATTTATGTAATTGAGAACTATTTATAGTTGACTGAAAAAAGACTGGTTGAAACATTGTCCTCTTCGATTGTATTATGTCATACAATTTCTTGCGAATTTCTCTTTGGGCTTTATCCTGAAATGAGAATCATAGGACTTAGTGCCAGCACTGAAATTAGGATCCATCATACAATATGATTCCCATTTATAATAAGTTTCCGTTCACTTCCGGCTAGAATGAATTGCTTATAAATTTTAAGACCTTTCAAACTTGAACTTCTTTACTTTTTCGGTATAAGACTTAAAGCCATGAACAAACAGTTCATTTTAATATTTCCAATTTTCGAATAAGTTGACAGAAAAAATGTGTGTTTGTCAATTAACTCCTATGTAATCATTTTCATAGGATATTATTTACTTTTAACATTTTAACTGATATCAACGTGTCCCTACATTTCGTATAGTTTTAAAACTCGATAAACCGCTGGTTTTGATGTTTGACTATTTTTGCAACTTTTAAACACAACTCTTTTTGCTTATTGGGACATCTCAAGACCTTACCTTTCCTTTCTTAATAGCTTTTGTTATTTTAGAAATAGCTCTAGAATTTAACGGAAATTCTTTTTGTTTTAAAGGAAAGGAATTATTGTTTCTGCAGCAATTAAAAAGGAGTACACATTTATCACTATTGGCTCATGCTTAACCAGTGGAATTGCCTCACGGTAATCCGGAACGCTTTTGATTACAAACGTTTTCCAAATATGCGCAGAATTTTACGAGAAGAGTTTCAGCAAGTTTAGGGTGGAAGTGCGTGATAAATATTTTTTCTCCATATCCTCAGCATTTTTTTGCATGATTAAGAAACTTATAAGGTATTTCTCCCCCTTATTAGCATGCCTTCATGGCGTAGTGGTTAGCACGCTCGGCGCGCATTCAAGAGGTTCGAGTCCCGGCGAGGGCATTGCTCATTTTTTATGTCTCCTGCTTCGAGATATCCTAATGACTCTACAAACTTTTGCTTTATTCGCACGATTCAAAGCCTAATATCTGGATAGAGGGAAGGAATGCCTTTATAAAAATGATCGTTTCCTAGAATTTTTTAGACTGGTATTTTTTGCGAATGCTATTCAAGGCTGTCTGTTTAACTTTAAAATTCCAGCCAAGGTCATTGACATGGGTGGTCAGGGACAGCAAAGACATTGCAATTATTTTAAGCTATTAAATACGTTACGTTACTATTTTACAAAAGTTTCCAATTTTCCTATTTCTTTGTGGCTTCTGTCGCAATAACACGCTCAATTCAGAAATTTGTGGTATTAAAGCTGTATCTCGCATAAAGAAATCACGGACTGGAGTAGATGAAAAACAAAAGTCTATACATAAGCAGATATAATGAGTAAGGAAACGGACAAGTAAACATATTTCTGAATGCGAACCACTGAAGAACAGCAAGCCTTGTTTGACGAGTCTAGAAAGAAACGAACTTTTACTGACAGAGTAAACACAAAGCCGGTGTGATGCACACTTTTAGCCTTGGAAATTCATGCTAACTGCAACTATTAAGGACCTCCTGAATAAATGGAAATTAAATTGATTCTACATTTCTTAAAACAGAAATTTATTTAAGCGGATAAAGGTCCCGGTCGCAGGCAAGCAGTGGACATTTCAATACGCTTAGATGGCCACTGCTCTGTGAATTCCACTGCGTGTGAATAAACAGAATGACTGCTCTGTTTATTCACACGACTTTATGTCCGTCCCGAGGATGAGAGAAACCAGTTCAGACAACTTCTTGAAATTTGCGCTTCCCATAATAACCAAACGCACATGTCCAAGAAAGTTAGAGACAGCTGAGTCTTCAGCCTCAAATGGAAGAGTGGGAAGATTCAAACTAAATACAATTCAAAAACAGCGAAACTGTGTGCATATATGCTGTAAGTAAATGTTTCTTAGAGGCAAAGAGTTAGCAAATACCTACCATTCAAAATAGTGACAGTGTTTTCAATATTCTGCGAATCTGTTTTATGCTTCAACGCAATTTCCTACCGTGCTTGTTTAAAATTATTCGCACAGTATCCCATGACAGACAGCATCAGGCATAATGAACAGCATGACAGAGATCACGCTCATTATATAAGAATCGTTGTATCAATTAACTGTTTGAGCTACATTATAGGTAGTATTATTTCTGAGTTATCATATTTGGATAAATTCTGCAACTAGAAAAGCAAGATAAATAAATATCTAAAGAAATAAGCCCCTATATGCGTTATTCGCATGATTTCCATCTCAATCGGATTTTTATTACAGTTGAGCTTCCACTGGCAACAAATAAATACTAGGGATAAGACATTCGAATAATCGAACTCCTGGAATCTTAAAAATGATCTGAGATTTAAAAATTCGAGTTTTTTTCATGGTTAGTATTTTTGATCCCAACATAAGTAACCTTTAAACATTCTAATTCAAAATCTTTCGAAATATTAGTTTTCTTGATGTTCAATACATGCATTTATTAAAAATGAACGCGATTGGCTACTTAATGATTCAGCAGCCAAACTTTTGTATGATCGCATGATAACTTTAAAATCTGCAAATATTCATGACAGATATTTTCATAAAAGTCCACATACGCCTACAACAAGGTACTTACTTGGTTCTTCTTGTAAGGGGTGATGAAGAATGTTTCCATATCCAATTTATTCAAGTACTCGTCCCTTATGTTTCCATTGCCAGGTTCAATGTTGTATTTGCCTTGAAGTAAATCTTTCGTGGCTCTGCTCACATGGACACATCTGTAAAAACAATTCCGATTTAAAGTGTCTTCGATTAAAAAATAATAAGATAATCATTATATTCATATTCCAATAATTGGATTGTACGTTTTTGTTCTGTCATGTCTTGGGCTTCTGCCACAATAACTTGTCCAATTCATATGTTTATGCAAATTTCAGCTATGCGAAAGTAAAGTTAAATATTGAGGTTTCTCATTGCAAATTAGGCCAAATACCAGTGAAAATAATTTCTGTTTCAGACAGTGCACTGCTTTTAGAAGCCTCTTTCTCCACTGCCAGGTAACTAGCTAGTAGTGCAAGTGACTTTTAAAAGACCTTTACGAGATAACTGGAAGCTCAAAATAAAGAGCTGGGATTACTTTCAGGTGCCTAATTCGATATAGCAGCTAGAATTGCAAATTGTTAATAGTTTTGTGCTAGAAAATGCTATATGCGATTATATTTGGAAAAATATGCAAATATTTTACTATATACACATGAAGTTCGACCACTAGCTGCGGTTCTAATAAACTTTTATCTGGTGTTATTTAGTTTTTTTGTTAAAGCGGAGAGTTGCAGAAAAGAAACATTTCTGAAAAAAAAAATCACATAACCTCCCCCTCCACCCCGAAAAAAAAAAAAAAAAAAAGAAATCTGAAAGGTTTGAGATTTTAAATTACGTCCAAAGGGGCGTTTTTTAACGTTTCATGTGTTACCTTTATTTATTAAATATCATTTTCTTTGCACTTAAACCATAAACTTCAGTTCAACAGCAATATCGCAAAATAATTTTAAAACGAGTATATCTTTAGAATTTCCGATACACAGTTCCGTGGGCTTTAGATAAAAAGGTTTTTTTCCCCCGTAGAGTGTTGCCATTGCTCGCTTTTAAATCGTTCGAGTTTGTTCATCGAAAATTCGTTAAAATTTTACAAAATATGAAATAGATAATAAAACAAATTCCAAATCCAAATTTGGGCTTCCAGATGCGCATATTCAGGTGGAAATTTACGTTATTCAAAATTGGATGGCTCTAGGTACCGTTGTTTTGTCACATTTGGAGAAATATACATACATTTATGCAGATTCTACATGATTTAATTTCTTTAAATATAATACAGGGCTGCAATGTTTAATGGCAACAGTTTGAAAAGTGATTCAGACTTTTAATATTTACAACGCAAAATCGCAAAACGGAAACACTGGTCCTTCAGGGACAAAGCCTTAAAAAAAAACACTACATTTGTAAAATCAAATAACGTAAGCCGCAAGTTTTGCAATAACAGAGGATTTAACCTTTCGTTTTTTGTAGTGTCCATGTGTCTATTAGGACTTAAATGTGCCAGTCTGGCTAATAACAAATATAACAATATCCTCATATTTTAATTACGTCTTTTTCTATGTTAATTTTCAAAACTCTTTATTGTAAAGTTCCCATGCCATTTATTTACTTTAGACCTTTGTGCAGTTCGTTTTTTTTTTACCTTTTTTTCTTCACGTCAGTTGTAACATAGTTATGATAGCTTATATCTGAAGTTTTTAGTTAACTTTCCAATAAGACGCCCAGACGGGAAAGCCAGAGTGACTCTCGCTGCCGTTCGGAGGGCCCGGGTTCGAATTCTGGAGAAAGCGTAGATGTAAACTGTCTGTCTCCACATATGCATGTATTAATATATAGAGTGCACAATTAATGTATAATGTATTAATATATCGAATGCGCCTTTTATGTTGTGTATGCATTAATACAATGTACGTATGCATGTATTATTAATGTGTACTGTATATAGTTAAAAGCTGCACAATGCGTACTGGTACTGCTCTGCAATATGTCCGTAGAATTTAGGAATTTTTTTTTATTGTATGTTTTAACATATCGAGTGCACTATTAATGTATAATGTATTAATATACCGAATGCACCTTTTATGCTACGTATGTATTAATGTAATGTTTGTATGCATGTATTATTCATGTATAATATATATAGTTATAAGTTGCATAATATGCACTAGTACTGCTCTGCAATATGTCTGCAGTGTTTAGGAAATTTTATTATTGTATGTATCAATATATCGAGTGTACTATTAACTCCTATGTTAATTAAACACAGTAACACCAATTTTTGATGTAAAGTATCGCTAAATTGTCATATATTGTAAAATAAGCATTTGTATTGTAATAATCCGCAATACGTCTGTCTTCCAACATCAGACTCTGTTCGGCAATGTTGTTTTTCTGTACATTTGCGAGATCCGGACGATAACCGAATAGTCATTGAAAGCCACACGAGTGTCCGAACCCTGCTCTCACCTGTCTCCACATAGGTGGCAGTGGTGGCCTCCTATTAAGTGCTGAGGCCAAAGCCTCTATCGAGTAGGGCCCGCCATTGGAAATTAAAAAAATTCCGAATAAGATTAAAATTTTATTTCGGTGAATAAAATACTACTTATTTTTTAACTAGAGTACAAGCTTGAACTGTTTGCTTATAATTATTCCGAACATCGTGCATTTTTAATCAGTAATATTAGCTCATATGCAAATTTTGCTTATGTTATATATTTCCTGATTTAATTTTAGACGCATATGAATTTACTTTCAGATATTCTACCTTACTTATATTATAATATATTAAAATTCTACATATAAACAACGGGAAGGAGGAACATGATTTGATTTTTTGAAAAGCGAGTTCAGAAATCTTAAGTCTGTTTACATTGAAATGGATTTATTCATTATTTCTCAGTGTTAAGAGGATATATCTAACTTTTTTTGCGATACACAATTTTTTACGCATTTCGTATGCTACATTTAAATTGCCTTCGGAATTTTAAGTGACAAATTTGAAAATATTTGCCTCAAATCAATATTATAAAATAAATATACTTTCCCTTTAAAATTATTAAATTTTATAATTAACATTTTCCTAAGTATTTACGAAAATCCAAAGGAACACTTTTCCGTATATAAAAATACACTCATGTCCATAAATTAAGGATAATGCAAAATCAGGCAAAGGAAGAGGTAGAAGCAAAACAAATTTGACTTATTTGTAAAGCTTATTTATTAAACAAAAGGCAAAGAGCAAAAAAAGATGCTATATGTTTGATATTATTAAAAAAATTAGCGATTTTTTCTTCCTGGAGCAAATTACAAAAAAAACCTATTTACAAAAAACCAATATTACATGGTTGGTATGATTGCTAATACATTGTATGTCTTCCAGACGATGCAATACAGTCCGTACAACGCCCAGGCATGCTGAGTATCAAATTATCGATCTGATCTTGGGGGATATTACACCACTCAAAAAGCAATGCTCCACGAAGTTCCGGTAGACATGTAGGAGGAGGTTGACGGGCTGCAATTCGTCGGCCAAGCATGTCCCACACGTGTTCTGCTGGATTCAAGTCCGGTGAGAATGCTGGCTAGTCCATATGGGTGATATCCTCCGATTGAAGGCATTCGCTTACGATGTTTGCACGGTGAGGACGGGCGTTGTCATCCATAAACACAAATTGCGCGCCCATGGCGCCCCGAAACAAACGTACATGTTGTTCCAGAATGACGTCCGATAGATTTGGCTTGCCATGGTTCCAATTTGAACATGCAGGTCAGTTCTGGAACCCAGAATAATTCCACCCCAAACGAGCACTCCTGCACCACCGTAACGGTGTCGTTCAATGGTTTCTTGGTAGTAACCAGTACCTGGAGCTCTCCATATGAAAGGCTGGCGAGAATCAGACTGCAAGCTAAACCTGGACTCGTCACTGGACTCGTCGGAAAACATCACACAAGCCCACTGTTGCGGTGTCCCCAATGCATGCTCTCTACTCCTGGCTAACCGCAGGCGACAGTGAGTTGCAGTAAGTGGAACGCATCTGACAGGTCTACGAGCATATAGACCAATCTAGCCTAAGCGTCTGTACACGGTCTGCCTTGAAATTGTCGTACCAGTGGCTGAAGAGAGCTGACGAGACAGGTCTGAGGCTGTGCTCCGCCTGTTTCTTTTGGCAGTAACTGCCAAATACTGTCCTTATTCGGCATTGTAATTCTGGGGTGACCTGTGAAATAACGTCTACTCACATTACCATCATCTTAGAATCGTTACCAAAGCCTGGAGATGACACTCTGGGCAATTCCATGTTCGTCTGATACTTCCAGTTGGGTAAGCCCACATTCCAGACGGCCGATAATTCTACCACTTAAAAAATCATCCAAATGCGTCCTTTGTGTCATAACTATTCGGTTATTGCACTGAAATACTTATAAAGCACCTGCGAACAGTTTTACTTCTTTGCCTGTATTGCTTATACATCACTCTCTTACACTCTCGTCATTGTGACGTACCATCGGTGTCATCTGGTTACTTCCTGAAATTTGCATATGATTCTTGAAGATGTGTGTAGTGATTTTACAGGTGATATATTTATTTTAGAGTTCGATTTCCGTGTGACTCCTAATTATCCTTAATTTATGGGCATAAATGTAGAAAAAAATATGCAGACTGATCATTTGGTTCAGGCAGTTATTTCAAAAATTACTTATGTTTGAAATAAAAAAAAATTAAATAAGATTTGAAACTTTACAGAAAGATCACTTTACATTTGAAGAATCTTTCACATATAAAGTGATCTTTATTACAGCATGTATCGTTACGAAAATTTAAAAAAATATTAACATAATTTTCCTCTTCTTCTACGGTACATCATTTTTCCCTCCGAAGGATAGTTTATTGGTAAATTATATTTTTTTTATTATCTTTATTTTAATTCCGCGTATTCAATTTTTTTTCATTTTGTATTAGCATTTCATCCATTTTTTCTCTTACATTTATTATTTGAAACGTATTTTGTGCATATTCTTAGCTAAACTATCTGGACATGGCAGGTGTTCTGACACTTCAGAAACTTTTCAAACACGTGATTTCACTTTATTTCTGTTATTTACGTTTCAGCTCATTGCAGCCTTATCTACTGCTGGTGTGTTCAATATATCGACAGCAAGGATCCTTTTTACGATGAGCTTAGAAACAAAGTAGTAGTAGTGGGTTTTGAGACGAACTTAGTAGCAAAGAATTTAAGTTAAAAGTGTTGCTCAAAAGAAATGCAATTATGAAATTAGAACAATATGCTGTAAAAAGAACCGATCATTATATCTTCGTATTGATAGACACAGGGTAGATGCTAGGTCAGCACTCCTTTAGTATCATAAGGATTGAGGCATAACTAACGGTTAAACTTCCGCTCCAATTTAAAATTCACTCCGGAGGCGGATCGAGGGTTTCCTACCATCAGCCTCTCGAGAGGGCATTCGACTCACTGTGAGTGACCCTTTGCCCATAGACATTATACGCTTTCAATCATCTATGCCTTTCCCAGGTTAGAATTCCGATTCGCCGAGCCCTCTCGTAGGCCAATCAGCGTTACTATCTAGTGTGCGCGGATGTTGCTATTGTCAGCAGACTAAAATGCTATCATTATTTGTCGAAAAATGTTCACTAAATACTACTTACCCTGGTCTTCCCGACTGTTCCATACGGCTGGCAATAGTGACATCACGGGACCAGATATCGAACTGCCATTTGCGAAGCCCGAGTAATCCACTAAGCACATTACCGCTGTGGACACCTATGCGCATATCAACGTTCACATGCGTCTCCTCACGGAAGTTTCTATGAAAGTAATCAGAAGGGTTTTTTTAATAGTACATATATTTGATCAAAACAGCATGAACATAAGGAAAAAAGTCAGAAATAAGATTTAAGAACTCACGAGAGATGCGAAAGTGAAATCCGTCAAGTAAACAAAACTCAAATGAAAAACATATCAGACACACAGGGGAAAAAGTTAAGTTTGTCAAATTAAGGTCTGACATTCTAAGGCCAATTAAAAATACAAGGTCACAAAAATACCATAGAATAAGAACGGAAAACCATTTAAACCAAAACCATCAACAGTTCTAGGTACAAGAGATAATGTAATGATTATAATACAAAACTTCTTTCAAGGAACATGCATAATAAACAACGCAACAATGGCACAAAACCCATTTAATGTGAATTAGTACAGGTGTCAACCATGGTTTCGAAGTCGTATTAAAACAAAGCTCTTTCTCTTTCTAGGAAACATCAAAGACCAAATTTACGTTCACTTTACTAGCTTCAATTTGTCCAATTTGTGCATTTATAACCTGTGTCCACTGTTAACATTCCGGTATGATCATTACGTCATATATTCAATATCTCATAACTAGATTGTAGTTGGTTTGGGATTCCAGAGGCTTTCAGTTCTTATCCTGTGATACTTTTGTGACCTCTAAGCAGAAAATGTAAGAAATAGGCGGTGCCCCCGCCGGGGTTCGGACTCCGGACCTTCCAGCTGCCAGTCGGATCACATACTGATCTTATATGCGAATTATGGATAATCTCTGGTGATTGGATTGTTTGTGAATGGTAGCACAAACAAAGGACACTTATTATAAAAACGAGATAATGCAACATAAAGTAAAGCATCAAACATTTTAAAATTATTCCATTAGCAGTTTTCTAATGCCAGTCATTTTTGATGCTTTAGTAGGACTGTTCTCATGTTAAAAATGCATTAATTTGTTACTGTATTTACGTAAGAATTATAAGCATTTCCCTGCAACTGTGGAAAATGTTTTACATGCTCACCTGATAATGTCTATCATATCTAATGCCATCTGCACACAGTGATCAGCATGCTGGGGATCGCTGTCTGGTACCCCGGATACACAGTAGTAACAGTCACCGAGTAACTTAATACGAAGGCACGAATTTCGCTGAAAGATAATAGTTTAGTTACACAAAACAAGCAATATGCAACAAAGAGAAAACAAAATTCTCCAAATTTTAATTCGACATTTCATCATCGATAATGTACCAAATAAAACACCAGTTGCTAAAAGCTAAGGCTGGATTCTTTCTTGAAACGCCGGAGTGCTATCTGTCTTGGGAAGGAAGCTTTCATTGGGGGCAGAGGGGCTCTTAACAGTAACGTGCACGGCCAAAATTGCACATGGGGAATGAACTGGATTTATTAAATTATGGCAACGCACGTTAGAATTATTTAACCCTTTTAGTGCCGAGCGAAAGTATCGTACCTATGTGAAAAATATCGAGCCAGTCTCACGGATTAGCTAAGGTTTGGGAAGAAGCTCATAAAAACCACATTAAGGGTGATATTTACAAAATTCAAACAGCAGCAAATTACGAAATAAAGAAAGGAAAATAGGGGAAAAACATAAATACAATAAAAATCCGAAAGGGTTAATATTTTAATGGTCGTCCAAAAGGATTTGTTAAGGTTTTTTGCGCTCTCGCTGAACTCACAGTCTACCAGTTTGCTGTTACACGCACTTCTGCTAACCCATTTCTGTCTTTTTAGCTTTATTATTAAGCATTACTTTCTTCGCACTTATGCCATATACAATTCAGCAGCAAAATTACAAAAAATTTAAAAGCAACATAGCAGTATACAGTTCGAATTCTGGATGCAGCGTTTAGTGTTGGCGTCATTTTTCTGTTTTCTTTCTCTGTCTTTTCTCAGTTAATCGTATCAATGTTCAGTTTTCTTACTAAGAACTTTACAAACCTTTTTTTTTCGTCTTTTTATTAGTAACGTTTTGTGTGTTTATTTATTAAATATCACATTCTTGGCACTTAACGCCACATAAAATTCGATTCAACGGCAAAATCCCAAAATATTTCAAAATAGCATACCTTCACGACTTCCGACAGACAGTCTCATGCGCTAAAGATAAAAATGTTTTATTTCATACAGTGTTGCCCCTGCCCGCTTTCAAACCGTTAAGCCTGTTAATCAAAAATTCTTAAATTTTTCCAAAATATTAAATAGATAATAAAACAAATTCCAATATGAAATACAACATTTGAAATTGAAAATTCTGCTTTTCAGGTGCAAAAGTTCAGATGAAGGACTACATAATTCAAAATTTCATGGCCATAGACACCGTCATTTCTTCATAGTGTGAGGAACATGCATATATACAGGGAGATTCTTCACTATTTAATTTCTTTAAAAATAATGCAAGGTAATAATATTTGGTAGCAACAATCTGAAAAGTGATTCGCCGTTTATAGTGGGCGACGCGAAGTCCCGTTTCGAGGCTTTTGTGATAATACAGTGATGCCAATTGTATTTCATTATTTGTTGAAAATTATACGAGTAACATCAATATAAAATATTACGAAAAGCCCCAAACAAATTTTTAAATTCTTTTTTAGTGAAATTAGATTATTTATAACGTTTTATGAATTTATTTTGAGACAGATTTCTCTCGCAATGCGAACAGTAAGGAGCCATTGGATACGCAACGATATATTGCAGTTGGAATTTTTCACAAGTTTTGCGAAAGACGATCTGCATCATCGTTCGGGGCTAAAAGAATTAAGAAAAGGGATGCTTTCGTGGAGGACTATTTTACGGAAAAACTGGCTTATATCCACATTACACCTGGGAAAAACCATAAAATTCTCATGCAGCCTGCATTCTGTGTCTGTGAATCGAATATTGAATGCAGCTATCAAGGTTCCAAGCTTTAGACTTAGTTGTAATCAGTGGCGGTTTTATGGAAAATCCCATCTGAAAATTAGATAGAGGGAGGGGAGCGAACCTCCCCATGTTAAAACATATTATGTGTTTACTATTTTTCATACTTTCATATGAATCCGGAAAGCGATTGGTGTGGCCTTTTGTAAAGCGAATTCCTCTCGCGATTATGACCTCATGAATTCACCTCTGGAACGGATTTTTATCGGAAATGTCTTACAGAGATCTACGAACCAATTAGCTTTAATGCATTATTTACTCGTTAATGATTCTATTGACTGTTACAGATTCTCATGCAAACTATCAAAAGCCGCCGAACGCTTGCCATTCCTTACTGTTCTTTTGAAGGAATTCACACTGGGTTCTAGCTAAGTGCTGAAGATGTTAACCAACTACGCTACGAAAACACACACGGCGAAGATCGATAACTCCTTCTAAGTTAAAGGAGGCAAAACGCATAGGAAGTACAGAATGGCCGACAACTTTTCGTTAAAATGAAGCCAAGATAAATAAGCTATAAAATGTTACCTTCTAGTTTAGCGAAGGCGCTTGACTAAAGTGACTGCAAGTTCCGTAGTTGTTTATATAGTTTTGCTTCAATTGGAAGTTAAAAAGTAAGCGATTGCATGAGTTTTCGGGAAAAATTGTTCCTAAATTTAATACGCTCACAAAAATTCCTGTGCCAAAAATTTTATTATGTCACCAGACGTAGTAGGAAACAAACTGCCAAGTGTTGCCAAATCAGCAAACAAAATATATCGTCAAGGACTAAAAGCCTTTAACAAGCGATGTCTTAAGTTCTCAAATAGCTGTTTAGGAAGTTCTTAAGGTTATTCGTGTAGAATATATTACAATGTAATAACGTAATAAAATATGTATTTAAATATATAGCTATGAGGCTACAAACAAAAAATAATACGAAATATGTAAGAAATGTAAAAAAAAAAAAAACTTCAATAAAATACGACAAATGGTTCAGACAACATACAGTTACACTGAATACAAGCGATCGGGCTGAATTTTCGTAGGTCCCCTTCCCAGATGCGTAACATAAATAAGAGCCACTTTGCGTTAAAAAGTCGCCGTCCTCCACGAAAGAATACCGTCTGTTACGTAGATAAACCTCTGTGTTTCTCCGTAATCATTTCAACAATAAAACGTTAAACTATTAATAAAGAACAGCAAATAATAAAAAAACGCAAAATTAAATTAAAACACATATTTACATAAACTTACAAATAATATAGTACACATAAATACAAGTAAGAAGATACTTTTAACAACCAACTCAGTTTAAGTGATGTAAATTTTCATAAACTAAGAGGATTAAAAGTTAAGAACAAGAGATTTATGGTAAACTGAATCAGAGTCAGCATTTCCCTTCGGCTTACCTCGGCGCTGTCATCAAAGCGTCCAAATAATTCGTTCAACGTTTCCACGAGTTCACTCACATGAAGAGATGCTGTCAAGGCAACAGAATTCACGATATCAGCGTACAGAATGCTGGAAAAGAAGTTAGAAGAAAAGTGTTATTCGTTGACCTTTTACGATTGCCCGATTGCTTAGAAAAGAATTTGCATGCGTCGATGCGCACGCACAGTGGGAGAGTTGAGAGTGAAAACCAAGCGCGTAACATAAAAACAGCTGCTGAAAAACTCTACATATCCGAACTATCTTCGACCGCAACCCGTTCGAATAATTTTGATAGTCTGTTACATTCAGCAGACCAAATACTTATTGATTTTAACTTTGTAAAGTTTATTTTACTTAACCAATTATTTCTTATGTTGAAACTCAACTACACTATTCTAAAGTTTCTCCTACTTCACAAGTATATGTAAATGAAATGAGTTTTAAATAGGAGCAAGAATTTAAGTTTAGAGAGAAGTCTGCGAATTTCAGCCTGCTTTAGTGATACTTGTCTGTTATTATCTGGCTTGAGCATTTTTATTATCAGATGGTGAACAGCCGTTGAAAATCGGAACAAGACTGTTATGCTTTATATTTAAATTTTGACTTATAGTACTTTGGATCATTGTTATTTGACATCTCACAAGAAGTTTATTTCCTTGTTTATTGAATTACAAAAAAAATATACATTAGAAAAATAATATTAAACCTTATTGCCAAGCTTATATACGATGCAATGATATATTCTCAAAACTTAAACATTTGTTAAATGGTAGAATGTGCTGTGTTATTGATACATACTGACATTTTACACAGTATGTACTGGTGCCTCGCATATAGGATGCACACATAACCGAGAATTATCCGCATTACAGGTCCACGCGAGAATTTCTTTCCACACTAAACACAAATTTGTTTTAATTCATAATTTTAAAGCATGTAAACACAAATTCTGACACTTTGCTCAAATAAAAGTAACGAACAGAGGCTAGAATAACTCACGAATGAGTAGATGTATACGCACGAATGAGTTTATGCTTGAGTTCGTATTTGGTCTGAACGAACTACAGTGACTGACAGAAATTAATCGTGCAATCTTCAAAAAGACGTGCCGTCTAAACTTTATTAAATATCCTCTATAGGTAATCGACTATTTCATGTATAGTTTTTTTAGCTTTCATTGTAACCCAACAGGTTCTGTTTTATAAAGTTGGTTAATAGTTCAGGGCGTTAAATCACTGATACTCAAAAAGAATAGATTTGCATGAAGGAAATTAGACAGGCAGACTTGGAAGTATAATTTAATAGAAGAGTTATAACGTAATATTCGGGCAGTTTTGCATCTAATAGAAGCAAATTAGGAATGATAAAAAGTTAGACATGTGTATTGAGCAGCTTTACATCACTTACCTAACGTTTCGATGTTTTTCGACAAATAGCTCTGTGAAAGGACGCTGAGGCACTGGGTCGAGATTGATCCGACGAATAACCTCACGGATGCCTTCCCTCACCTGTACCGAGATATGTTTGGGTAGAACGCTCAAAAGAAGACGCTCCTGTAAGAAATATATGAATCTTTTGCAGAAATTTGAAAGAAATCTGAATGCACATACATTGAAAATATTTTACTTGGGTCCAAAACTACTTCGCACATTATTATGTGCTTGTTCCGAAAAAAAGATATGAACCTGGAAAAATCCAAGTTGTCAGTCCCAAGAATTACATCAAATGTTCTGCGAAGCAGCTGTGATTAGCGTCTTGAGGATGCTTCGGTACATATAATTTACCCAAGGATTACTTCATGCCTGAATACACTAACGAAGGCGCTTAAATTGGAAGTATAAAGAGAACTATTTTCTTGGACAATGTAAAGATCCATTCTCTTTGTGGAAAGTTACCGGATCATCACAGGTCGTGAAGTACAATACTTTATGGTAGGCGAATGTATATCCTGGGTAACGAAAATGGCGACTTTTAACATGAGTTTCCACGTCATGAACGAAGAAGGTTAAATGAAGGTTTCAATGGTGTGAACAAGAATTTCGTTACATCATGATCTCAATCTTTCTGCAAGAACCCAGTAACGATTTTTTTAGGACAAAGAAGCGCTAGCCCAGAAGAGCTATTTTGCATTGAATCACTTAAATACGGTGTCTCACTTTTTAAACTGTTGCCACCAAATATCATCGCCCTGTTTTAGATTTACAGATATTAAATAATGAAGAATTGTGAAAAAACAACGGTACCTAGAGTCATCAAATTTTGAATAGCAGAGTTAGTTCTCCAATCGAACATGGGCACCTGGAAGCCCGAATTTGGAATTTGTTTTTTTGTCTATTAACGCATATTTTGTAGTATTATTGTCTATTATCGCACATTTTGTAGAACTTCAATTCCAAAGCGAGCACTGGCAACATTGTAGGGAATAAAACATTTTTATCTCCAGCGCGCGAGACTCTTTATCAGAAAATCTAAAGGTATGCTGTTTTTAAATATTTTTAGCTCAAAGTGGCGCTAACCCAAATGCTCTCGAAACGCGTATATGTCAGTAAATAAAAAAAAGAGTCCAAACCTCCTTTGCACATTTTGCAAACAAGGTGTATGAAAACGCTTTGCTTTCCGGGAAAGTAATACCTTTTTCCATCTCGGGTTGCCTTGAATAATTAATAATTAGTGGGATAATTATGTACGCTTTCTTATAGATACGCTACGTTTGAAGAAACCATCAGGTGCGCGTAATGAAGCCTTGTGTTTTAACTTGCTTCATAACAGTAAATCTCTATAAAAGTTGCAGAATTGTATGCATTTCCTTATGCGTAAGACGCTTTCCAGAACATCCGACCAACAACAGTGGATATTCTAAATTTCCTACATGAAGAAATTTTAGGGAACTTGGATTGGAAGAAAGCTATGAAGACTAAAATTACAAAAGATGTTTCCTGCCGAAATTAAATTCCAAAGTAATGATGTTTCATCTATCCTTGCTAATACGAAATTAAAGTATTATTGCTTAGAAATTATTTGTCTTATGAAATTCAGCAAGAACTTAAAAATTGCATTGAAGATGGTTGAATCAATGGAAAATGTTAACGAAATTTAACTTTATTACTATGTGTGAAGAAAAAGCTTCCTAAAAAGTAATCTCCATTAAAACACATTATAAGTATAATTTTCCAAGGTAATTTTCTCTAGCACCGATTTGTCAAGAATCGTCAAGTAAGAAGAAGATGAGCCGAAGTTACTTGCTCCTCTTCCTTAATGCTACATTGAAAGCATTCCCAAGAGCTCATTCTCTCGTAGAATATTCTACACCAGGAGAAGGAGTTGAAATAGTTTAATGAATCTTCAACTATAGTAACTGGGTTCCAAATGTTAAGTAATCAGTTAGAGCTGAGAAACCGTGTTTGTTCCAGCAGTTAGACTACTATGCCCACCTGAAGATTTTCCTTTCGAGATTGATTTTGGCCTTGCGATAGAGTTCTTTGCAACTGCCTAACTCCTGGTCTTCTCTTTGGGAGAAACATACTAGGCAGTTTCTTATAATCATTGTGTCCAAGCAGATGCTATTTCAGCGAGCTAGAAAAAGCGTATTTCTGGCACGATATTCACAGCAATATATATTATTATCCAGATTCGTATTTCTTTATATAACAACTGACAGGCTTCATTAGTACACATTAGCAATAACGGCCTTGATACATATCTAACTGTAAAAACGATTTTGTGCGCCACGATTTTGAAGACATTTTTCCAACTCTTCCGACGTTAGAAAAATAAGACTTTCCACAAAATGCTAGGCTTATCTGCCTAAGAGAATGGATGCCTACGGTGAAGACTTTGCAAACAGAAACTGGCTTGCATTCAATTTAGACATGGAAAAAACCCATAAAAACAGCCAAGCAAGCAGTTCAATCTTTTGGATTTGAATCTGGGCTAAACTATGTGTTCAGTGGTTTTATCTATTCTGAATTAATATCGATCTCCTTTTCAAATTGCCGCATTGTGTGTCTACGCATTTATAATTTCCCAAAATACATTCTTCCTCAAACTGAAGAAATAGTTATGATATTTCTTGAAATGATTTGTTCATGCACTTTTACGATTTGCAATACTAATATTTTTTCCATGCAATATATAAATTTTGTTTTAAATAACGAGACTTATTTTGCTGCTTATCTACCTTCAGAACAAGTAAGTCGATCTTTAGAAACATGACAACAGAAAACAATGTTTACGATCGTCATTAAATGCATCATTAACTGTCACCGAACAACAAAGACGGAAACTATTACAGACGCTGGATTCACATAATGAATCATTGAGAATGAAGACTATAAAAATAGAACGAAACAGTGATAAGAGCTCTTTTCAAACTTTCTGAAGTCAATAAAAGGAAACTAAAGTTCAAATTGGGAATGAATAGAAATCAGTTTTTAATTATTGATTTGGAGTAAACTGTTTCTTCATTAAGAAAACTCAGTACGCTTTTTAGCCTCTTTTCCAGTAATAGTGTAAGGTATGAAGCCTTTCACTATTGTAAAATGTGACCAAACCCTTGATAGACGTAAAGAGACTTATCGCTTTATCTGAAAATACAAAAGAGATTTGGGAAGGGTGTATAAGACCCTTTATTTTAAACTAAATAAGATGAACAGAGTGCACACCTGTGCAAATTCCGCCAGCATTTATAGTGAGAACTCAAAAGTAGAAATTCAGTTGTAAAGCTAATTTAAATATCTAATACCCAACGGCAACACAAGAGTGCTTTATCGCGAAGCTGGCGCGGACTTCACCGGCGTGTCTTTAACTATCAGCAAGTATAATGTAAAGCCGAAGATTGGAGTTCTTAGCTTAGAATAGCAACTTAGTAAAGTGATCTTCAAAAGGCAGAACACGCTCTGTCTTAAAAATTTCACACCATCACTTAAATACAAGCAAGCTAATTTGTATTTTGGTGGGGGAAGGAAAAGAGAGAAGTGATAGTAAAGTTTCCAAACATGAAAATAACTGGTTAAAATCTCAAAGTAAAATGATGTTGAGAAATAACATATGTATTGAAAATAGGAAAATAAAAATATCTCGACCTACCCCCCCCCTTACCCGATGTTTGTTTTTACCTACTGCTACCATATTTTTATTAACAATTTCTTTTCTCGAATCGAATTTCCGCTGCCAGTACAGACAAGAAACTGACTGAACTAAGACTGAACTTCCCTGAGACAAAGTATTACCTCTTCCAGAATATACAGCTGAAGTTTTTAATGAGATTGTCCTCTATTAAGTCAATGTATTAATTCTTTCGAAAAGCAGAGCTGTAGCTTTTAAAAAAACTGCAGTAGATTAAGAATGCTCTATCTTCCAGAATGTAAAACTGAAGCTCTTAACGAGGCTGCACTATGCTAAGACAACGTATTATTTCTTAATATAAAGTAAATCTCTAGTTCCTAATAAACGTTAAAGCCGAAAAGAAGCCAATATAATATTTTTGCATTGTTTTAACTTATTGGATCTGGCAACTCAGGGTAGAAAAGAATATGAGATAAGCTGGCCGCCGTTAACTTGTTCTGATTGCGTGTTCTAAGGCAGTTACGTTGATAATCTAATATGTAATTTAGTTCGGATGGCTAGAGTGACCATCGAAGTACAAAATATGAAGTTTTTATTGTGTATGTAATCAACATTAAAATATTTAAATACAGTGTGATATTTGACTTTGGTTTTGATGTGAGAAAAATTGCAAAACTCGAATAAGACTGAATAATATAAAGATTACAAATTATTTCTTACAGAAAGCAAGAACTGTAGCTTTTATTAAGACTGCGCTGCATTAATGCAACATGTTACTTCTTACAGAAAGTATCGCTGTAATTAAAAAAAAATACATTGACTTGAGATAATGTACTATTTGTTCCATAAAGTAAAGCTGTAGATTTTTAATAAAACTTCATTTTAATGAAATAACGTGTTGCTCCTTGGAGTAAACAGAGTTGTAGTTCTTAACTTAATTTACTATTCGATCAGATCTTGATCTAACGATTACTATTTCCTAATTAAAACAACACAACGAAGCTAAGCCAGGTATAAACATTTGCCAAGCAACTAAATGTCAATTAATTGATACATTTCACGACTTTCTTTCAATTCTTTCCTGTTACTACTATTTCTTCCATCAGCTATCACCAGAACATAAATTAGGTTGTGTTAAAAACAGCAAGCTAATTTTCAGTTTATAATGAAAGGCTTGGCACCTCGACAAACACGGTTTACTTCCTGAGACGTCTACCTCGTGCCGATCTGAAGTTTGATGAATAATTTCGTATTTGTCAACTTGTAGCGTTAAAAGCTGCGGTAGCTGGAACCGAGTTAGTTAGGCACTTAAGTGACCTGCCGTTTGGTACGTATTTTAAAACCCGAGTTGTTGAAAATCTGCAAGAAGCGGTGGCTAAATTTCTGTTAAATTACGGTAACAATTTTTCTATTTTAGAACAAATTTGCATAATTTTAATTTCTTCGTCTGTAGTTAGTTAATAAATACATACCGAAATGTGGTATATATATATATATATTTATACATCACAAATGCATGAAAATTCACAAATAAACTGCAATAGAATTTGTAGTGATTTTGATGATTCTTTACGGCACGTATAGAATCGTGACTCGTTGTGCTAACTTGGCAAGAACTGGTAGCGTCACGGATGCATAACAGAGAAGAAATACTTGCAGAGGTAGTCGAAGATATAATTTATTTCTAGACACTTAATTCTCGATACATACTTTCGTTCACACATCATTATGGGTGCGATATGTACCCCTATAATTTTATATAGTTTATTACACGTTTAGACAATGGACCAGCAGAGCGATGAGAGACGTGTTAGCAGGAGCAAAGCGAAATGGGAAAGGCAATAAATAAGTACACATCCAGAAATATATATCAGGGCAATTCATTTCGGTTTAAAAGAAAATTCAGACAAACAAATACAATGATTCTAACAGCAACAGACAGTTCTTTATCTGCACATCAATAAACATTCAACAAGAACCTATCGTCAGAAATTTATTCTTTTTTGCAAGGAATTATAAGACAAAATGCTGATAAAAAACAATGCTGTTTGCATAACTGATTAAATTCTACTGTTCTTCCGTCTTTCCGATAAGATTTCTTTTTTCGCCTCTCAATATCACGAAGACTCTTCCCATCCTCTTAGTAGAAAATAAAATTAAAGAAAATTTTTGTTTAAATCAGATATATCGATAATAATGCAACAGAATCTCAAATGTGGAAAGAAATGTGAATCGGTGGTGTCAGAGATAACAGAAAAATGAGCACGGTCACGGCCACTATAGATAAAATTTCACTGATATAAATGATTTCACCAAATATAGTGAAGGGTATCATTTTGAATTTGGATTTATGAGGATAAGTCAAAGAACACTAAATCCTGATGTCGCTGTGGAGGACCTTGTAATGGAAGCTACCTCACACTCACGTTACACGTGGAGGAAAACTCGAAAACGCCCATGCAGTCAACCCACTCGCAGGGATTCGAATGTAGTCTGACGTATCTGTATTCAGCGGTCTTATCCGCTCCGCCGCTAGCGGGTCGTATCACTATACCTTTAAAACACTTTAACGAAGTGTTTTCGAAATATTTAGAGCACTGCTTAACATTATATTACAACTACACTATCATACTTTAAGTCGTCCTGATCAATACAGTGGTTAGCAATGCTGGCTGCCGTATCTTTGGGCTCGAGTTCATGATGAAGACATGGACTTTATAAGTGAGTGGCATGATTGCAGCATGGCAGCACTTAAATATGCCGTCCACTGAAAATCCTTTCAAGTGGTTTGGAGGTACAAGAGGGCTTTTCTTTAAAAACTGGAATACATCTCTTCCTAAAAATTGCTTGGAAGAATGGAATGCATTTCTGCATAGTCTAAAAACAGTCAGCGATTATCGCATACGTAGATTTGTTCTAAGCAATGAATTACAGAAATTAGAAGTTATAGGATCCTGAGATGCTAGTCAGAAAGCCTACGGCGCTGCAATTTATGTGAAATGTATGTCATCTTCGAATAAATGTTCATCAAGACTTAGCAAGTCTCGCGTGTCACCTTTGAAGTCAATTACCATTCCTCGTTTGGAACTTTGCGGTGCAGTTCTGTTGGTAAAATTAATGAAAAGAAAATTACAGGCCATTCAACTACCTATAGTCAAGGTGTTTCACTAATTTGTCAATAGTGTTATCATGGATTAAGAAGAAACTTCATCAAATAAAGGCATTTGTTGCTAGTAGAGTATCTGTTATTCGCAACATGACTGCTATTCATGAGTGATACCATGTTAGCATTCATAATAATCCGGCTGATTTGATATCACGTGGAGCTGAACCGAAGAATCTTCTTCATAATGATTTATGGTGATATAGACCAACATACTTGACTAAGGAGACGTTCTTGACTAAGCCTTGTGAAATAATTTCATCTGATATGGTGGAATACGTGAAAGAACTCAAACTTAAGGATAATGACTTAGTTAATCTAAATGTGAACTCTAATTCCCTTGTTTTAGATCATATTATTAACATTAGTAATAACTATATTAGTATTATTTGTGTGTTAAGTTTTGTTTACAGAATGATAGCCAATTCTAAAGGAAAATTATAATAGGTTCTCTAACTGTTAAAGAACTGGATGACGCTGAGAAAATCATGATCAGGTATGTACAATTACAACATTTTAGCAAGGATAGTCTATCCTTAAAAAATAAGAACTATGTTAGAACAGTAAAGTAAGTTATCATTTTTATGCCCATTTCTAGATAATGATTCTCTTCTGAGAGTAGGAGGCAGACTTGCCAATAGTAATCTTAATTACAATCAAAAATTTCCTCATGTAATGCCAAAAGATCATGTATTTACAAGATTAATTTTTCAGTATTACCATGTAAAATATTTACATCTTGGTGCGCAAGCACTATTACATCAGTTTCGCAGTAAAGTTTCGGTTATTATGGTTGAGATATAACTCGAAAGGTTATACATGAATGTATAACATGTTTTAAGGTTAAATCAATTGTATGTGAACAACTTATGGGAAATTTACCTGGTGAAAGATTAACCCAGGGTTTGTATTTAATACTTGTGGACTCGATTTTTCTTGTCCATTTCTCATCAAGTATAAAAATCAGAGAAAGGATAATTATGCAAAAGTGTACGTTGCGTACGTTATATTCAAGTGTTTAGCTACTAAAGCAGTACATTTAGAGGTAGTAACAGATTTAACTACATATGCATTATTTGCTACTATTAAAAGATTTACTGTTAGACGTAGAACATGTAATACCATAATGTCAAATAACGTTATTAATACGATAAGTGCAAAATCAAAACTGAAAAAAATTGCATAGCTTAGTCCTTAAATCTAATTCTGATATATCAAATTTCTTAACATCTGAAGGTATAAACTGGAAACTGATTCCACCTAGAGCACCAAATGTTGGTGGTTTACGGGAAGTAGGTGTCAAGTCATTTAAATATCATCTTCATCATACAATCGGCAGTTATCAATTGACTTTAGAAGAATTTTGGACTGCTGTCACACAAATTGAAGGTATTCTCAATTCTCCTACAATTTTACCTTTATCAACAGATGCGAATGACTTTGAAGCCTTAACGCCGGGTCATTTCTTAATTATACGTTAGATTACTTCATATCCTGAACCGGATTTGTCTCGTCTTACAGATAATATACTTTCTAAATGGCAAGTTATTACCAAGTTCATTCAAGTTATTTGGAAACGTTGGCAAAATTATTATTTAAATCATCTCCAACAACCCACCAAATGGTTTGTTAATAAAGGAAATTTAAAGGCAGATATGTTAGTTGTGTTAAAATAAGATAATCTCCCCCCACCCCCACCCATTTAAATGATCTTTAGCTAGAATTGTAGAAGTTTTACCTGATAAAGATAATAAAAACAGAGTTGTTAAAGCGAAAAGATCAAATGGTGTATATATTCGATGTAGCAACAAAATTTGTTCATTACCTATCCAGGATAACAATGCTTAGCTTTACATTATTGTGTTCTTATTGAAACTGTGCTTTACATTAAAAGGGAACCGTTTAAAAGAGTAAGTTAGATTGTAACATAGTGAATGTTTACCTTCTTCTTATACTATTTTATATTATATTCATGATGAAAATTTACCTATTAACTTTCATATTTGTACTGCAGAATTAGTTGTTCTTGAATTGTTAAATTGTATGTTTGCTGTAATTTACATATTGAAATTTGGAATTTCAAAGGCGGCAGTAGTCATTTACTGTTATAGGAAAAGATTCTGATAAATTCTCTTCTTAGAGCCAAAGAATAGTTTCTTAAGGAAATGTTAGATGTAAGAAGACAAAGTCTACTTTCCAATAGCAAACCAATCTGACAGCGATATTGAAACTCTTTCGATTCACAAACGGCTGAATAAACGCATTCGGAAAGAAAACATTTACGTTCGTGCATAAAAATAGCAATGGCTCAGAGAGCAATCAAATTTATATTTGAGTTTGCAATAGTATTACCTCTTGATCTTTCTCATACTCGAGATGGAATTTGCTCTCGAAACATTCTCTCCGGTCGAGGAAGGCCTTCCGGTTGGTGAACTCCATCAGAAACCGGATGTACAGTCCCATCAGGGCAACGGTCACGTGATAGATGACGTCAGTGGACATCTGGTGCTGAAAACAAAAACAATTCAGAATCAACAGTTCTGTTTCTGAGACATAAAAATTGGCAATAACTTTATTTTGAGTTCTTTAAAAACAGCAAACTGCAATCAGTTCTTGATTAACCGACGTAATATAGAGGAACAGTCCATGTAACTCTAAATCACTGTTTCTTAATCTATGGGTCGCGACCCCAAGTGGGGTCGCAAATCGAAATTCTAATCCAGAGATCCAATTTTCATGTTAATTTTGGGGTCAATAAAACTCAATTCGATAGTTGAATTTAAAGAAACTGCATTCGTAAGATCTTTTAAAGAAATTACATTAATTGACATTAATGAGACTAGGCTTATAAAGACATTACATTAATTGATACTATTAATGACATTAATTACCTGTTATATAAAGTGCAAAAGGAATTTGTAAAGCTATCTAAGAATTCAAACCTAAAACTTGAGTTTTCACAAAAATTCTTGATGAGTTCTGGATCGGAGTTAGATCTAGATTTCTCATTATTTCTGAAATGGCGTTGAATGTTCTTCTTTCATTGAGCACCACATATTTTTATAAAACTACTTTTTCAGTTTTAACGCTAATTGAAACCAAATGTCGTTCAATGTTGAAACATGTTGAAGATCTTTATGGCCAGCAGTGTCAAATATTGCACCAACATTTACTTAATTTGTTACGCAACAGAAAACGAGCACGTCTGTTTCGTAAGAATTTTCTTTAATTTTTATTTGCTTAAAATAAATCCTAAAATACTTCTATTTATATATATATATATTGTTTACCAAAGAAGTAAATTATTTACGGGAAGATATTTATTTGATATTTAATATCTCGGGCCGCCAAAAAAAAAAATTCTTAGTGATAAAAGGCGGTCGGGATTGAAAAACGTTTAAGAAGCCGTGCTGTTAATCCGAGGCAGTACCAACGCCAAGCTTTCCTTCGTTTGGTCGAAACTCTGCCGCCCGTTTTCTTCCTAATTTCCTTAAGTTTTGCCGCCCCTAAATTCTGCCGCCCGGTGCGACTGTACCGGTTGCATCGGCTCTGCCGCCGATCCTGATTCGAGGGCAATTAAAAAAAACATAGGAAAGAGAAATAACCTATGTTGTAGTTGACAAGAAAATACTACCGACGATCTCCCTGAATATAACAGGAAAATACTATCAAAATGTCTCGGCAGCCGAGGGTAAGCGCAGTTTAATTTGAAGAATGAATTTATTTGGTTACGGAAATTAACAATATTCAATACAAAATTATTACACTATAAATAACGGAAGAATAAACATTATTAGAAATGAAGAAAGTAAGGTATAAATTTGGTGTAGGATACGTGCTATCCTTTATATTTCTGTTTCAAAGCTGGGCTATCTTACAGTCAAACCCTATACAAACATGAATTTCTGATAACCAAACCTTAAATTTTTCTCCTGACTGATTTCGCATTACGTTTTGCTAATACTTTCTCAAACAATTTAACATCGTATTCAAACAGCAATAAGATACTAAAAAGGGTGACATACCACATTAATCTCCCCCTGTAACTGATAGCTGAAACCTGCGATGACTAGTTCTGTGACCGTGACAAAAGTAGCAGCGAGGCCCACTTGGTACCATTTCGGAAACGGCAAGAAGATAGTGGCACTAAGTAGTGGATATGCCGAGAAACATGGTGAAGCCGATAGCCCGACAGTTAAGTTACGAATGCTGGAGGCCATCTCTGCCGCTACGGTTAAAGTAAGGATGAGGAACGATACAATGAGTCTGGAACAGGCACTGAAGAACCACCGCTCCTGGTAACTTATGATGTAGAGAACAAGACTAGCAGAAGTTAGAGCAATTCTGAACCCAAGAGGAGTTTTTAAATTATCAATGGAGTTCTAAAAAGAGAATAAAATAATTAGAAAAATATCAGTTAAAAAAACGGTTTCACAATATAGTATACGAAAAAGCTTAAAAAGCATTAATGTGCCGCCCAACCGGTACAGTGGTTAGCGTCGCTGACTACCATGCTGAAGAGCCCGGGATCAAATCTCGGAGAAAGCATGGATGTTTGTAAATGCATAGTGTCCGTGCGGCATGGGACACTCTAAATATGCGGAGAGCCGAAAGTTCTCTCGAGAGGTTAATGGTAAGGGACGAGGAATGGAAGACCCCCGGACCCGTCGCCTCGAGGTGCTCTCTATCAAAATTGGGGGCGGAAAGATATCTTGCACCTTCACTCTCATCACTGGACATTGCCACACTTAGAAAAATTCCCTATAGATATCAAGGGAATCAAAATGATAATTAAGCTAATTATTGACGAGAATCCCAAATTTGTAATAGAAGTATAATCCATCCAAAAAACTCCGACTCATGTGAATGCTTATCTACGTCAGCATCTCTTCAACTTAACTGTACATATTCTTGTGTTCTTATTCCTTCTGCATTCTTAAAAAGTTAAAATTAAGAGGATAGAGCTTGACATCCTCAAAATAAAACTATTTGTGGCGAGATTATTCTCGCCAGTAAATCTTCCAGTAAATGGATCGGGGTGGGGTAACTGCTAACGGAGACTGCGCCGAAAGGCTCTCCGTTCAGATGCGATGTTCAGCCTAATGGCAACTACTTGCAAAAGAACACCTAAAATGACCAGCGCAAACACTTTTTTAAGTTGCAGTTCTCCTTCCGCCTAATACGGAGGAGACAGGCCGAGTGTCTACTGAATATAAAACCACTTACGAGGCAAAAGCGACCAGTTCGCTCAACCTGTTCCTTCTGCTAAATACGGAGGAACGACTCCTCCTAAAATGGAGTGAGCACAAAATTTCCCACAGTTGCATTAAGTTGTAGGAGTGCTGAGCAAAATTTGATTGATAACCTGGACAAGAAAACTGGGTATATAGCACAGCACCAAGTATCCACATGCATAATGCGACGAAATTTGCAACACTACGGATAATTAGCAAAGCAAACATTGCTTCAGCTTCCATTGGTGAAGACATCGATTAATTTGTGCCATTAGAAAGAGAAAGACTGGCATGGCAAAACCCGGCGTCCAGTACAATAGATAAATTTAGTACAGAAATGGAGCAGCATGGACTTCAAATATCCCACACTGCCATCCCAAATCTGTTATTAAGAGTTGCTATTTTAGCGAGAGGTGGATGAGTACTAATTTCTGATTATTTGAAGTTTCGCTCATTTCATCTTTCCATTATAAAGTATTTGCAATGTAAGTATGATTCTTCCAATTGTTTCCTTCACAGTATAGCAATTTTAATATCCAGCAGTGTCTTTTCGCTACCTGTAATTACTTCATCTATTGTTCAAGTCTTCACAGCTTTAATCGTCACCGCTTCAAAATAATAGTTACATTCATATTCTAATAATCTAATTTCAGTGAAATTTTCTTATTTGAAAAGAAAATATTGAAATCAATTTTTACGAATTTTATGGAAGTCGTTTTATGAAATTTCTTGAGAAATCAGAAATCAAAATGATTTTTTCTTCCTCACATTAAGGAACAGATATTTTAAATTTATATATTTAACAATAGTAAGTATTATGTTTACTTATGAAATGCGAAAATTCCCTTTGAGGAGTGAAACCGTATTCTGAAGCTTTCAAAATACATTTTATTTTTTTTATTTTGCTGCTGTATTTATTTCCTTTCTGTCCATAAACGGGAAAACGATGCAGAATAATTTAGCTAATTATGTCCAGTTTGTAAATCTTAGTGGCATTGTACGAACACCGACGAATTACAAAGACAGGAGGGAAGGAATGAGCATATAACCGCAAGATTCGAGTTTGAACAAAATAATAGCATCTACAATAAAATAATCTCTGTAGAACAGAAAGTTTTTGGCTCTTTTTGGATTATTAACTTAATACCAGTTTTTGGACTTAAAGCTTATATCATTTAACGTGAAATGTTATTATAACAATAAAGGTAAAAAAAAGATTGGGAAAGGCTGCAATAGAAATAACCTCATTTAGTTTAATTTATGGTAGCGTTTCATTAACTTTCTGATCTGGATGAACCTTCGAAATACGAAAATTGGAATGTTAATATAGATGACTATTTAGTTACAACGAATACCAAAAGGATTCTCCGAGAAATTTTTACTCTCTTTTGATGTTGCCAAATAGTTGGATATTACCCATTGCCAGAGATACAGAAGTCGTATTATACCTGTAACATTATCCGTCTCCTGGTAATTTCAATAGAGTTGTCTATTGTATTAAAAATGTATTCAGGTACCTGGAAAGGAATGCCAAGGTATGGTTTGTTTGTCTTAGAACCAAATTATAGCCATAGTTGATTACATTCAGAGGTGCATAAAAGATCGCACGTTTCAGAACAATCGAGCGAAGAAGCCAGCGACAAGTTGTACTACACGCATCCGAGCATTGCTTTACAAAATGTTGGGAACTTTTTGTAGAAATCTGTCATTTGCAATGCTGGTCGTGTTCCAAAAGTGAATCATAATATTTCACACTGACTACCTCTCTTAGAAGAACGATAAGTATTAAGACAAAGACATCACAATCATATATGAGAATCAAAACAATCTTCCCACTGCTGGATTACTGATGAAATTCTGATTTTTGTTATGACCTTTAAAAACGTCACTCTTTTGATATGTGCTTCAATTTTTCAGTTCCACTGTTCCTCGTCCGAAAACGTTGTAACCACACAATTTTAAACCGTCAACTCGAGATCTCGTACTCCCGCAGCTAGCTCGTGCAAGCTGGCCCAAGATTCATTAGATACGTCTAAAGATAGCCTCTCCATCGCGTTCCAGGTTATGTTTAAACGACATCTTACTCAAGCTACTTTTGCATTTTTAATAACTGCACTGTTCTTGTTTTGAGACCACATTGGCTGCTCAACCTCAGACCGCCAACTGCTCTCATCACCGCATAGATTTATAACGGCATATACAGGGTGATCAAAAAGTCAGTATAAATTTGAAAACTTAATAAATCACGGAATAATGTAGATAGAGAGGTAAAAATTGACACACATACTTAGAATGACATGGGGTTTTATTAGAAAAGCAATAATTAGAAAAGCAATAATCTAATCAGAAAAGCAATAATTAGCATTACAAATTAAGACAAAGCAAAGATGATGTTCCTTACAGGAAATGCTCTAGATGTTCAACATCATTCCTCAACAAGAGCTGTAGTCGAGGATTAATGTTGCGAACAGCACTGCAAAGCATGTCCGGAGTTATGGTGAGGCATTGGCGTCGGATGTTGTCTTTCAGCATCCCTTGAGATGTCGGTCGATCACAATACACTTGCGACTTCAGGTAACCCCAAAGCCAATAATCGCACGGACTGAGATCTGGGGACCTGGGAGGCCAAGCGTGACGAAAGTGGCGGCTGAGCACACGATCATCACCAAACGACGTTCGCAAGAGATCTTTCACGCGTCTAGCAATATGGGGTGGAGCGCCATCCTGCATAAAAATCGTACGTTCCAGCAGGTGTTTATCAGCCAGGCTGGGACGATGCGATTCTGTAACATATCGGCGTACCTCTCACCCGTCACGGTAGCAGTTACAAAACCAGAATCACGCATTTCCTCGAAGAAAAAAGGCCCGACAACAGTAGATGTGGTAAATCCAACCCATACCGTGACTTTCCTCGTCGTGCAATGGAGTTTCCACGACAGTTCTAGGATTTTCGGTAGCCCAAATTCTGCAGTTGTGGGCATTGACAGACCCTCGGAGCGTGAAATGAGCTTCATCAGTCCACAACAGGTTACTCAACCAATCGTCATCTTCCGCCATCTTTTGAAACGCCCACACCGCAACAGCTTCACTAAAAGCTTCACTAAATACAATAATACAGCTTCACTAAAAACGCCTTTTCAGGTAACGTCAACATGCTGCTACTGCTGGTGCATCTGATTCTATCTCTCATTACAGCTCCTTTTATACACGATTTTCATGCGCAGTCACTGACGTTTTGCTGTCCAGCGCCATCTGTCGGACATTTTTTGAACTTTTTTTTGGTTCTAATAAAACCCCATGTCATTCTAAGTATGTGTGTCAATTTTTACCTCTCTATCTACATTATTCCGTGATTTATTAAGTTTTCAAATTTATACTGACTTTTTGATCACCCTGTATGTGATTCTCAATTTCATGTGCCACTGAAATAATGCGTGGTATAAATGATAAATATTGGCTCCATTTTATGACGTGTAAACGGCAGAATTTACGCTGTTAAAATTACATCTCATGGATTTTTCAAACATCATTGAATCTTTGTATAAAAATACTGTATCCGCAGCTAAACTCAAGCTTATTAATCAGCTGCTTAAACTGTAGACATAATAATTCAGTAACCACTAATAAAAGGAAATTTTTATTCAAAGCTTCAATTTCAGCTATTTTAGTAAATAATCCTTTTTGCTAAGCTATTCTGCGCACCGTGCCAGCCTTAGCTTTTATTTTGCATTTTTTCCTCTCAGGAAAAGATTGTCATAGAATTCATTCGCTCATTTCGAATCTAATGAGTAATTCCGTTATTTGTTTGTTTGGAGTCAAATGATTTGACTCTCACTTCAACTAATTTTCCCATACAATTTCAGCTCAAAACCAAAAGCAATCGGCATGAACAAATATTATAACGATTCGACTAGAAGAACTAGATTCATTAAAAAGCACCGCACGATACTCTCAATAATACTCGATTGATACTGGATAATTTAAAAAATTCAACGTTCTTTGTTCTTTGTTCTTCTTCTGTCTTTTGTAAAGCTCTAGTGGCAGAGCAGATACACACACATGAGCAGTAAGCAGTCATTCTTTGCATAAAGATGTGCATAATTTGCGAACTATAGCCGAATTTTAAAAGCGTGAGTAGCGGTTTGAAAAAAAAAAAGGAATTCGCCAAATGATAAATATATACGCTACTATGCTGTACGAATTCTGTAAAAGAAACATGCCAAATTCTACCACGGACAACAGTAATGAAATACATTTAACAACAGTTAGTGTTCGAGGAACATATAAACATTCCCTACCGCATCTCGCGCGTAAGGAAAATCCCTACTTGTGATTGGACATACTTTCTGATGGCATAATTTTCTCTTGGCGTAATGATCTTTAGGCGAAATTCTTATCGTTTTGTTTTCGTTGAATGACGTGCATGAGTGACACGGAAGCGTGAAAATTATCATTTGTTTTCTTTGAATAATAATGCCAGACGAAAGAATTTAAATGCAGCATTCTGCAGATGGCTTCCTGTTTCATGGAATAATAAAATTTATAAAATCTTTGAAAGATGCTGTTCATATCGGAAGCAATGTTAAGCGCTTCGATTACATAAATAGCTGAATTGATGAATTTAGTGCAAAAACCAAAACACAAACAATTGCAAAACAACCTCCACCCAGCTCTAAACATCTTGCGTGGTATAATATTATTACTGAATTTTGTTGCATTCTGTTCCTTTCACATTGCAGAAGATATTTCCTTTGCTACTGTACATATTATTTCCATGTTAATATCTTTGTCTTTCACATTTCTAATATTCTGTTGCCTTAAATGAAAGAAAAAAGTGCATTCAGTATTGTCGATGAATTTAGTACACGTATAGAAGAAAAGAAACTTCCTTCTCTGATAAACACTATTTTTATAAAAGGTACAAAAGATGTTAATCATTAAAAATGGGCAATATTTATAAAGTAATATTATTAAGATTAAACTCATGTATCCCTGTTCCAAATCTATAGTGGTCTAAATTTAAAAAGAAATTTTACTTTTCAGACTGACTACAAATATTCTGAATTTACTATATATTAAGTTAGCTTCTAACGTTTTCGAAAGCTGACTTGTCTCTTGCTTTCGAGACTGCAACTGCAGAGAATGGATATATAATGATCATGAAATAATGAGTTAATAATCACTTTCATGTGAATGGTTTTAAATTACGAAAGCATTTATTAAAAATCTCTGCACCTATTACTAATGCACAGTTACGGAGCTTGCACACTAGAAGAAATAATATTTTTTCACTCCATGGAAAAAGAATCACTGCATTTTTCGCAATAAATTCACCACACTACAATGCCGTAATAAGTGTAATTTCATGGCAACAAAAATACAACGCACGTCATTAATAGTAATAATCTTTTCGATACTGCTATCAAAATGTAATAAAATTCGGCATGGAAGTGTACTCTCAAGCCCAAGCAAAGTCAAGGAGTTCTCAAGCATGGAGGAAGTGATGTCATCGGAAGCCATATCCAATCACGAGGCTGCATTTTTTCCTATGCGCGTGGCGCGGTACGGAATACTTATATTCCTTCGGGGACATTCTAAAGGTTTAAAAGATTTCGAAGCAGTAAGTTTTATTTATAAGACTATCCAAAGTCTGTCTTCAGGTGAAGCTTTGAGTTGTAGTGAAAGACAATTTACAACAGACATTGGCTGAAACCAAAGGAACGTCAAAAGTAATTTGCATGAAATTTTTAAGGTATTTGCTTGCAATGAAGAAGTCAAACAGAGCTAGAAAATGGATTTCACATGCATTAACGGAAGACTAGAAAATACAGCACATTAGTATTTATGATTCTATTTTGTCTAGAAATCTAAAGAGCTTTTTTTTTTTGGATTCGAGTACAAGCGTTGGAAAGCTGGTGTTATGTCGCAATCCGCTGATATTATGCAAAAGCGATGGTTAGCATGAGGTGACACGCCGAGTGTCTAGTTATAAAATATACAGGAGATGATCTCAGAAGATTCAAAATCGATTGCCTTCGATTAACGCATTTTAAAGGAAAAATTGTAATAAAGTTGTTTGCTTTAGCAAACAAGTAAGATGTCCT
>KK118650.1:44642-60361 GCA_000611955.2 Stegodyphus mimosarum
GAAGCACACAGCAAAAACAAAAGTTTGGTTAGAAGATCCTACTTCACTTATCTTAGAAGCCTAGACAAAGAGCCGTCCAAGGTCTAGTATAAACTTTCTGCCGCTTGGTACAAGCAATCTCTATTATTGTTTAATTCTGTCGGAGAGACTGCTCTGGTTACACCAATGACCGACCATCTCATTACGATTTGTTTCGAATTATGAGCTGGTTTTAGCTACAAAACAAAATATTTCGAAGTATGTGAAAGTACGTGTGTAACTAATCCTTCTCAACAGGAACATAGTCCAGATCAGGTTCACGAATAAATCGGGGCCAAAAGGTAAAGGGTTGAGCCTATCGATGACTAATGCTTTAGGTGCTTATAGCTAACAAAAGGAGTTTGTCCAACTCCATCCCATTTTCGACGGTGAACATCCAGGGTTGGATCTAAGAATATGCTACTTCTCTTTCCTTATCACCAACCTCTTGAGGATAAGAAGTAAACAGGGTGTCGAATGGTGTTTGACTTGTATCGACAGTCTAATTTCCAGATCGGAAAAGATGATAGCAAGTAGTGGAGCATAACAATAACATAAAAGCGAAGTATTCTCTGCGCGTTGTGACTTCAAAGCTGGTCTTTAGAAACGATAGAATTTTAAATGATCCAATAAATCATATAAAACGACTCCTTTCAGAAAGTTTGACGCACAAAAATGTGTCGAATATTTTACAGACATCTAAAAAATTTTGAAATATTTTCTTTTCCATGAGGGGAGGAGGTAGATATTATCATTATACTGAAGTATTTTTAATGTACCTAAAATATAAATTTTTGAGCTAACCAAAAAGAAAAAATTAAAGGAAATCTGATCTGAAACCTAATTTGAACATTAGTAATTTGCAGCAATATCCATCAAACAAGAATCTACGTACCTCTGAATACAGACATAGCAGCAAAATGGCTGCGAGTCCCGATACAACATTGGCAGTGAGGATGAGAAAAAGCATGGCGTGCTGAAGACGGGATTGGTACTTCTCGAAGAGGGATTCCGCATTCTTTATACAGAACTGCTCCTGAAAAGAAAGAAAAAATATAAAAGCTAAATAAACTACTAAAAGAGTTCAAACTAATCCGCTAATTAAAACGCGTTCAAGTACAGATACTGATACATGTAAAAGTAAGGGAAACACCAGACCATACAATTAATCATCAGGTATTGTTCCCAATTACCAGCCTTCTATAACAGCATCCCTAGCAAGATGCGACCGCTTCGACCTATCGTTTAAAAAGTCTTGTTGTTTCACGCCACAAAACCAGCTCCGCAATCTTCGGCAGCCCTTCATGCGCATCCCAGCATTCATAAAGACTGTATCATTAACTTTTTAA
Organism: Stegodyphus mimosarum; assembly: GCA_000611955.2. Classification (NCBI taxonomy): domain Eukaryota; kingdom Metazoa; phylum Arthropoda; class Arachnida; order Araneae; family Eresidae; genus Stegodyphus; species Stegodyphus mimosarum. The sequence continues at coordinate 46,010 of KK118650.1, forward strand.
ACAATAATAGATAATTTTATACCAGTATCTCTTGCTGTTGCTGAAACCGTGCTTTTGAGGGGGTCACCCCATAGATACTCATGGAGCTTGACATATGAGTTTAATTCGAATGATCTAACCCTTTCATCGATACACATTCGATGTGGCATAAGAATCGTAATCTATCTTTTGAATTACCACTGCTTGATGAATTGAGCTATTTAAAAGCAATGAAGGTACCTCTTCCTAGTTTCAATAATTTGTTTAGATCACAAGAAATGTTTTCAATGAAATCATTTCTAACATCATTTCATTGCTGCGTTAAGTTACAATACTGCATTTATCATACATATAATTTGACTACGCGTAATTAAACTGAGTATTCAACTTTATGTTTCACCACAGAATTATCTTAATTTGTTTGCAAGTTAATATTTTTATAATTATTAAACTCTCAGCATAAACATAAGCCGACTTAAGAACTTGTATTTACTTTCAACATCTGGTAGTTTACAACCTAAAAAGCTAATATAAAATGACTCATCGTTCAGCAATATTTTCACTAATTTGCCCTTGTCCCTGAAATTCAGATTGTTTACAAGGTCTTAAATTCGAAAGTAAACACCTCGTTGGCTCCACTATTTCTAAATTCGTAGAACACTTATCATGGCACAATGATTAACTACTTTCAGCTGCTCTCAAAGGAAAACAGGATTTTATTCTCAATCACAGTGATTGGCGTAGCGAAAGTTACAACAGTTCTACAATTACCTCCTACTTTAAACTACGGTGCATTAACTAAGAGATTAAGATTGACCTCCCACTTTTAAACTATGGTGCATGCCATTAAATTTGCATTCTTTCTGATCTGAGAATTCAAGTTATCCGAGCACGTTCAGACTATATTTTCTTAACATCATTCTTTTAAGTATGTTTTATGCCATACACATTAAAGATAGACTATTAATATTTGAAGTAACACATTATTATTTTACAAAAATGTAAACTAAGGATCGAAATTAAGAGAAACTTGTAAAAATTCCCAAGATCCTATATGAAAAACATTGAGACTTATTTCAGAAACAATAGCCCTAAAAAACATCATATTGTTGCGTTCTACGGGTTCGTGGATTTGAGAGTATCCGATGAAAACACGATGCAGAACAATAAAAAGCACAATTTATTTACAAGAATCACTATTTACAGCACAGTTCCAAAATTACCTTTAAAAGCGTCGAAAATCTATAATAAATACGCTGAAAGAATCAGCAACACAGCTTCAGGCTGTAACTGTAAAGGTAGCTTCACGGCAACACTAAACTTATAATAAACACGGTGGAACAATCACCAATACATTGTCAAGCTATACTGTAAAGGTAGCTTCACGGCAAAGCACTATCTCGATCGCTTTCCGTTCACAAAACTCTCGCGTAGCACTCACAGTAAGCAGCTATTCTCACAATGCCGGCTCTCAGAAACGCAGGGGTTTACATAGCTTTTCCTTAGGCTCCACACGTTTCGAGAAATATCTCGACAGGAAGTTATTCTAGAAGCTTCCCGATTGGACCATGGGATATCGCCAATTTGGTCGCCAAATGGGCGATAAAGTCACCAATCTGGCAACCCTTCCACACACTATTTTATGGCAACCCTAGTGCTATGCCGGAAAGCTTACATACAGGCGCAACCGCCGAATTTTTCGCAACAATATGTTTTTTTTTTTTTTCCTAGTGCTTGTGCTATTATTTAACTACTACTGTAGAGATAAAAATTTTAGAGATAATCGAAGAGTAATTACAAGATTTTCGACCATATTTACCGCGATATAATTAAAAAATCTGATGTATACAGCACATGACTTCCTTTCACGACGGAATATTAAAATTAAATTTAATTTATTTTCCCGTGTTTCATTTAAACTTATATCCTTGAATTTCATTAGAGATATATTTCTCATTCAATTAATTCAGTTCTCACTTCGCGTCAAGGCAAAAATACGTAAAACCTCAAAATACCTTTATTAGATTGAAAAATATAGAAAAAAAAAACATGAATTACATTTCAAACAATTAAAAAACAATTTTTACAGTTAGAGTTTTAAACTATGGTGCATGCCATTAAATTTGCATTCAGCAAGCAATTCGGCCAACCGGCAAGAAGGCAGATTTTTCCGTGCACAAAACTTTTGGTTCCACTCGGAAAAAGAAACTGAAGGTGCAGAAACTGACTTAATTCACTATTATGCTGAGTTTCAAATGTAAAAAGATTATGGCTGCTATGGTAAAAAAATTAGGCTTAGCCGTAATTAAACAACTTTTATATTGTTGATAATTCTACAACTGTTGCATGCAGATAAACTAAAGCATAAAATTCTTAACCGGAAGATAAGAACAACATAATTCAATCATTTTTAAAGCAAAAAATTTCGCCATTTACCAGCATTAAGAATAAAAAAACTGAGCTCACGGAGCCGAGTAACAGAGTGGGTATGTTTATGTATATATATATATGCACACACATTTGGTGCGGCCATTTGCAACCAGAAAGGGAGGTGCACATCTACATGTTACAACAGTCCTGTATACAAAATTTAAACGTTCTGAGGCTACTCGTTTTTGAGTTATACGAGATACATAAATATATACGTACACGTACGTACGCACGTACAGGCGTCACGAAAAAAATCTGCTCTGAATCCATTTTAATCCTTTCTGTAACTCGTTTTGAGAAAAAGATTCTTTTATTCTGTCCTTACATACAAATATCACGCAAAAACATCGTTAAATTACATTCGATAGCGGTCAAAATGGATATTTTCGTGGAAATATGAAACATGAAAATTTTTGTGTTTACAATACTTCCTTTACTTCGTTACAAGGAAGTAAAAAGAGGACATTATTAGAAAAGAACTCAGCAATCAAATTTTTTAGTACATGCACTAGAAAATAAAATATAGGAATAAAGTACGCAGAGTTTCATAAAAGTGTGATGATAATATTTTGATATTTTGAAGAAATCATTTTTGAAATAATGAAATTTTGTGTAAAATTTAATTTTGATAAAACCCCATTTTAAGTTCAAATTATTGTATATGTAATAAGACAAATATACTAACACACCTATAACAATCAATACTTGTAGATTATATCCTCCTCATTATTCCATTTAGTCACTTTTTCTCCCTGGAAATTTTTGCATTATGTCTGGATTCATCAATCTTCCAGATCTGAAAAATCCTTTCTACGTATAGGCACCAAGATGCATACCAACAATTTCATAAACATCTGGATTGTATGACAGCGTCTACAACCATAAATTTAGAGTTTGTTGTTAAAAAAATGTCTTTGGTGTTGAACTTTTATAGAATACTTGCGAAGCGTTTGCTTAAGTTCTGTATTCTTTCGTGTAAGAATTTTAGAATAAGACTTAGTAATGCAGCTTCATATATACATGTTTAAATATGGCTATTATGTTTCTGGACTTATTTCAGCATTTTGTTGCAGCTGATGCAGCTTGTTTAAATTTGCGTATTAACCACGCATCGGCTGTTTTACATTTGAACGGCGACGGGACATTGTTGAAGTTCTTGCTTTCTGCCTACCTTACAAATTCTTTTCTTCTTTCCTTTTTTGCGAATGAGAAATCCTATATTAATTTAATAATTTTGTAACTTAAAAAAATCTGAAGGGTTTCAGATTTTAAATTACGTCAAACGCGATGCTTTTTAACGTTTTGTGTGTTACCTTTATTTATTAAATATCATGTTCTTCGCAGTTAAACCATGAAATTCAATTCAACAGCAATATCGCGAATAATTTTAAAATGAGTATAGCTTTAGAATTTCTGACACACAGTTCCGCGCGCTTTAGATAAAAAGTTTTTTACCCCCGTAGAGTGTTGCCATTGCTCGCATATAAATCGTTTGAGTTTGTTCATCAAAAATTCGTTAAAGTTTTACAAAATATGAAATAGATAATAAAACAAATTCCAAATTTGGGCTTCCAGCATATTCGGGTGGAAGAGTACGTTATTCAAAATTGGGTGGCTTTAGGTACCGCTGTGTTATCACATTTGGAGAAATATGCATACATTTATGCAGATTGTTCATTATTTAATTTCTTTAAATATAATACAGGGCTGCAATATTTTGTGGCAACAGATTGAAAAGTTATTCAGACTTTTAATGTTTCCGATGCAAAATCGCAAAACGAAAACAATAGTCCTTCAGGGACAAAGCCCCTTTGGAACCCTCCCCCGCAAAAAAAAAAAAAAAAAATAACTTGAAAGCTTTCAGATCTTAAATTACGCCCAAAGGGACTTTTTTTAACGTTTTGCGCATTAATTCTTTATTTATTAAATATCATGTTCTTCGCACTTAAACCATAAAACTGAGTTCAACAGGAAAATCGCAAAATAATTTTAAAATGAGTATGCAGATTCGCCATTATTTAATTTCTTTAAATGTAATACAAAGCGACAATAATTGGCGGCAATAATTTGAAAAGTGAACTGACATTTCAACACAAAATGCAAAGCGAAATTAATGGTCCTTCTGGGGGCTGCCCCCTTGGACTAAAAAAGAGAAAAATATTCGTAAGTTTTCTGCGAGTTTTTTTGTCGACTGAGTCGGCTAGTTTTTGAATTACACAATATGTTCATACGCTCAAAAACCTTGCTGAAAAATATAATTAAGATTATGTAATAAAAATATATTATATAATAAATATGAAAAATATAATTAATTAGATTTTGTTTCTTGTTAAGCTGGTTTTTAATAGACTTTCAGCCATTTAAAAGGCACGAAAGTAATCTAACGGATTGTAAAACTTAAGAATAACCGTTACATTAATAAACGTTGCCATTGCTCGAAACATATGTGACCCTCAATTACCATCCGTATAGCATTACAAGCAACTAGCTGACTTTCAGAGTGTTCTAAATGACATAAGATCTTTTGTTTAGTTTTCAAATTATAATAAGAAGGATAGAAATAAACGCATTGCTTTATTATTTAAATTTTTAGCAGCAGACTGCTGTTAGTCTCGACCCTCGCTTCTTTGTCCGTATCAAGTTTATGTTCTATCACTTTTCAAATAAAAAGATGTTACTAATAAATGAAATCGCCACGTAATTATTTATAAAAAAAATAATATGGCGAATATGAAAAAAGGTATAGCAACACAAATACAACGATGTTACCACCAAATTTAAAAAAAAAATGTACGGCAATATTGAATACTTTATCGAAGATCTACAGATATGCTGTTTTTAAATATTTTGTGATTTTGCTGTTGAATATTACATGGCGTTAAGTGCGAAGAAAGTGATGTTTAATAAAGTTAGAAACACAAAAATGTAATTACAAAAAGAAAAAAGAAGTCGTGCAAGTCTTCTTAGTAAAGAAAATTGAACATTCATATTATGAGCTTAGAAAAAATACGAAAAAAAATGGCAACACTTAACACTGCACTGGCAATTCAAAAAATATGCTGCTTTTAGAAATTTTATGATTTTATTCTTGAATTTTATGTGGCGTAAGTGTGATGAAAGGGATGTTTCATAATAAATTAAAAAAAATAAAAAAATTGTGTTAAGAGGAAGGAGTCCAAATTAGATTCTTAAACCGCGTGCTTAGCAACAACAGAAAAACCTGAGCAAACTCTCTGGTGCGACAATAAATTCTGAATTCTTTCAGGCTTCTTTTAATAATCTACCTAATCGATATAAATTTAAATATATTTAATTTATAATACATGAATTGAAATTGAACATTTGCATCTACCGTTATATGTCAGGTACCTAGGGATAAAATATGGTCTTCTAATTCTTCCTTTTCTACATAAGAAAGATTTTCCCTAAAATATTTTAAACTGTTACTATGTTACCATGCACTGATCATTCACGCGACTTGATTAGTGCTGCCATATGCCATAGTGAAAAATGAGACATCTTTAATATACCATGCACACGACTTTGCAGATATCTGTCCTTAAAGTGTTGCTATTTGGCAAAGCAAAATTCTTTTCCTTATATTTCAGATTTAGTCACCCTCCATTTAACTACTAAAGTGAACGATTTCAGAGCTGAAAACATATTTCGTAATTATTTAAATATAAATTTATATTTTAAAATGCAACGAGCTGATGTAGTTTAAAGTGAATTAAATTTGTAATATTGTTACAGAATTTGTACTTAATTTCCTATTTTTAGTAGAATTGTAATTAAAATTGCTTTATTTTCCCGTGCAATGCCGCGCGTGACGAAATTTAACAGAAAGCTACGCCGGAAAAGTAAAAATACATGAACGCGTTCATTTAACATTTAATAAATAGATATTTCGTAATTGCTTTTGCTACCCACCAAAGAAAAAAAAAAGAGGGAGAGAAAATAGATTTTACTAGAATATTCTCGTGAAGGATTAAAAAGCTTATAAAAGTCGGATTAAAACATCTCAGTTCAGTTGTTCAGTGACCTGCAGTTGTTTACTTAGTGCTGTTATTGATTGTAGCGAATTCGCTGTGAGATCGGATTAACTTTCTCTGTATTTTGAATTTGAGTTCTGTTTATATTCTAGTAGTTTAAAATACAACTACTGCGAGATATTGCGATATTGTACAAATATCTCCGAGGAAATTTCAGCAATTTGTCTTATTCTTTGTGAAAAGAATAAATTTTATTAACTTTTCATCGACTTGTGCATTCAATACATTACGAACCCGTACGCACGCAACAATATACTCCATAGATAAATTTTATGAATATTTATCACTGTTTAATTAATAGATGCTTCTAATATATATGCTATGAGCTAAGGTACAGAATCTGTTATTTATTTATTTTATTTTTTATTTATATTTTCTCTTGCTAATGAAACATATTTACTTGTGCAGGCAAAATGACCGAATTAAAGTTAAATCGAAGCATTGACGGCGAGTTGGCAAAACCAACTATTACATAATACTATATCGATGAATAATTGGTTAGATTAAAAATAATCCTACTTCTTGACATTATGAGATTCCATATTATAGTTTCACAGATTGGCAACGCTTTCTACTTTACCAGGAAGCGATTTTGAATGTCTGTGTGGTGAAAACAATCCCTCGTAGCAAAGCTGAAGAGTACTTATTTTCCGGGAAAACCAGAATTTATTTTCCTTAGAATCAGATTCAAAAAATTCTAATGACCAATAAGCAGAATCTTAACTGATTTTGAGAAAGAAAGAAGTCATTTGTAATCAGCACGGACAGATAAGTTTTGTTGCTCATTCTTATTCCAGCTCATTTCCTCTTTGCAATAATCTCCGCCTTCAGTGTTATGCAACTGCTGTCAAGTCAACAAGATGCTTGCTTTTAAAGATTAAGCCATGCTTGATTTCCAGTTACATAACATTATCACGACTTGGAGACATGGTGTTCTTGTGGATGAAAGCAACAAGAATTAAATTTTTTGCCGAATGAAATGTAATGGCTGTGATTATCACGCTACAGTTCTGCTGCCTTGTTCGATAAGACGGTAAACACAGCCGACTGCCATAGCTTTTGATTCTGTTCAAATCGTTCGGTAATAAAGTTTTATTGCTAAATCGTTAAATTTAGAAAAAGCATTTTAATCCGTCAATTTTGTAAATACACTTTTAAAAAAAGAAGAAGAAGAGAGGCTAAACAAAAAGAGGCAAAGTTTCTATATCTTCCGTTCTACTGGGCTGATTGACGAAATTTCGTTTTTCATGTCTCGAAAGCACGACTTAGGATATATATTACATTTATATATAACGTTGTTTTAACATAGGTATTTGACACAAAATGGACCTTTTCTGAATCTATTTTATTCCACATTTCGATTCTGCGACTCAAATTATGTCTAAATATTAAATTTTGTAAAATCTGGTTGAGAACTTATCAAGAATTTTAAAAATTTATCTTGGCATACTGTTTACAGTTGCCACCAAGAATAATTCACTTGGAGAAATTCTTAATTTTTGGTTACCTGTTTTTATTTCTCCATTCATCGCGCACGTGTGGAGAAAAAAAGGGGCATCGTTCATTTTTTTGAATAATTTTAACAAAGTGACCAAACCGCATTTGACGTTATTATCGCTTATAACAAATATGTCGAAATTCAAAACGTGCCAATATATAAGCTCCACACATCTTCGAAAATTCTGGAATAAAAAAAAATCTAATTTTTTGCAGGTATGCCTAAAATACTGCTACTTCAAGGTGATGGTAAGAAATTTATAGGTAATAATTCAAAAACATTTTCGAAAAATTTATAAAAATTGCTACAAAATACGAATTTAAAAAATAAATCAGAAGATGCCTTTGAATTTTATTTAGACTGAACTTAAATTTCGAACTGCTAAAGAAAAAATCAAGTAAGTTAAAAAAACATTAATAAACACATACCTTATTAAATTAACACTGAGCAGATAAAACTTTTAGAACTAACTTTTTTAAAATTACTTATGCGTCTTTTACAAAATTTGGCACTTTGCCGATATCTATGCTATAACAATGCTATATATAAATTTAATATGCATCCTAAGCCGTGTTTTCGATACATAAAAAACGCAAATTTCGTCAATTGGCCGAGTAGAATAGCATAGCAGATATAGAACTATGCCCCCTTTTTTTGTTTGCAGAGTGTACATGTGATAGCAAACTACGAAAGCTCTTTATCTATTAGATAACTAGATATTAATATTTAAAAAGTACAGGAATATTAACTCTTTTTCTACCCAAAACATATAGCGTGAATTACATGCAACGAAAAAAGGCTTTTATGAATATCTCGTGTTTTTATTTAAAGAACAAACATTTTAGAAAATAACATTTACAGAATTTTTAGCCTTCTGGATCAATGATTTCTCTATTTGTAGTAGGATTCCTAAGGATCTCATCATGGACGGTCCTGTAGTTTTCAGCTATGTAACGCGTTATTTTGGAAACTAACTTTTTGGAATTAATAGGAATTTTGTCACTGTATGCTTTTAAATTTGGAAGATTCACATTACCATGTTTTTTTCCTATTGAAAGATCCATGGCTCAAACCTTCAATGTATTCACATAGCTTTTCATGTCTTGGATGCATGTAAGTTGCTTGTATTTGCTAATGCTAAAAGTCTACAATACTGTTTTTTTCTTAATATCCTTTGCAGTGTTTTAAAAATATTATGGCCACCAGCCTTTGAAATGAGACATTTCTATAAAGAAGGTTTAAAATGTTATATTTATTTAACAGTCGCTAAAAAGTAATTTACCAGACGATTTGCCCATAACTCTTGAAAATAATAATAGTGAGTTTTAAACGTTGCGTTAACCTGATAGAATTGCAAGATAAACTGGTTTACAATTGTTTAAGGTGCTAAAGTTTGTCAGCAATAAACGGAATAAAGATAATATTCCCAGAATATTATTATTTTCCCACTTTCTCATAAGGGAAAGAATATTGCATTACTGTAGGAAGTGAGACAACTATTTTATTTATTTATTATTTTTTGAGTTCTACAGATAGACTGAATAAACATTAGTCAAATGGCATACTTTTTAGCCATATTTTTCGAATTTCACTATTTTATTTATTTATTTATTTATTGAACTTATTTGAGAATGAGATGTTCCTAAAGTGTTTTATCAACACAGAATAATCATACAAAAGTACAAACCTTACCAAAAGATTTCTTTTTTCTGCTTTGTTCAATAAAATAGTTCCAAAACTCTTTTCCTTTTTTCATTATTTTCTTGCTTTATTCATTCAAGGGGCTTATTAACGTGAAATATTTTTTTTTTGAATAAGAAGGACTTAACATCAAATACTTTTGCTTTTTGAATAAGAAGGACTGATATCAGAATTCATCAATATGCATATTCATAAAATTCACGCCCGTAGAAACAAATCAATGTCGTAATGCAGCAAAAAAAAGCATAACCCGAAGAAAGAAATATTAATGAAACTAATAATAAGAAATAGGGAATCAGTTTAACGGGAAATTTGCAGGACTGTAGTTTCAAAGGTTTAACAGAACCTTCTCCCTCAACTGCAGAATAGTTTCAAGCAAAAGTAACATGCGACTGTATGATATTTGTACTTCTTTCATACACAGTTACATTTCTCAAGAGAAGCACAAAGAACAGCTTGTTATAAAATACCTTTTTATTACTTGAGAAAGTGACATGTATTTTTATTTCCTTGATGTTCTCGGAAAAAAGTTCTGATTTCCATACTTTTTTTTTGGAAAAAGAAAATGTTTACACTGATTGACTATACAGGACTTTTCAAATGAGTTATCTATAGTAACAATAATGATTACAAATATACGGATATTGTTGAAATTTTTTAGGACAATTTACCACAAAGTTTCATTTTTTAAACGTCAAGAATTAATTTAATAACAATAAGGCGGTAATTTTTATCGCAGTCACAAATGGCAAACAAATCTGAAAGACGGTCAAGGGTTAGTAGCAAAAATTCGCCGCCTGAGATTTGCAGTAATTTTTTCGTGGCTAGAATTTATGTTAGCATTTCTATATTAGTATTTCGGGGACAGATTATTCATACCAGAAACAAAGTAATCAGAGAAATAAATAGTATTCAATTAAATAAAACTAGATCATGCAGTTTTAATTCAAACTTACCGATCAAATAAACCAATTAAATTCTGAAAATTATTAGAAAATATTATTTTAGATGAAGATTATCAAATGATTGGAAGGAATTTCCCGTATGTTATACACCTTTTCCTCGGTAATGCTTTCTTAAACGCATTTTCTGTATAACAATACATTCTGTGTATGCAATAGGCCCAGACATGTTCACGTGATGAGCTATTACAGCACCATGTTCAAAGAGCAGAGTACATGGCGACACGTGTGAAATTCACAGCAATATTCGCGATTTGTCGTATTCGTAGATTATTTAATTTCGTATTTGTACATTAAGGATCATAACACATTGAAATCGTTTATTAGCGTTGACAAAGAATAAAGCGTGATTTCCATAACTTCGAGTAATGGCATAAATTGAATTCTGGGAAGATTTAAGGTAATTCAGTCTCCTATTTTCAATTCTTAAAATGATCATACTAGTGCATTTTTGTTAAAATTCTAATGAAAAAATCTGATGTGTACACCACATGACTTCCTTTTCCGGAATATTAAATTATACGCATTTTGCATTTCATTTAAACTTATTGGATTGGATTAAATCTACTTCACCCATAGTGCATAAGCCACAATAGAATAAATCTGTAGAGACATTAGGTTTATTTCGAAGCAGGAGTCATGAAAAATATGCAAGACCTTCGCCGGGAATCGAACCACGGACCTCTGAAATTCCGGCTCAGTGTGCTGACCACTACACCACGAAGGCACGCTAAGAATGTGGGAGATATACCTTATAAATCCACTCTTTAAAATTCACTATATTTATTTACCATAGCGACACTCTGGCGCTACGTTCACTTAACAGCGTTACATTTCATTCATTTTATAACTCACAATGCACAAAAACTATGTATATCATCTGAAGAATTATCAATCGTTGCCACATGTGAATTCAAATCACCATTCAAATACTATGATAAATCTAAAACGGTGTATAAAAGAAATTAAACAAACAGACAAACAGAAAAAGAAACAGTTTTTAAAGACAATTCAGTATTTCTCATTCAATTAATTCAGTTCTCATTTCGCGACAAGGCAAAAATAAATTAAAAACTCAAAATATCTATATTAAAAATTAAAGTAAATCTTAAACACTTATTTCCTCGAATAAATTCCAGAATGGATTAAGCATGATTTAATTCGTAATAATAAAAGAAAGCGTTATCTTTGTTGTTGCGAAGCTTAATTTCTCTAGATTAGCAACAAATCCAATATTCTGCTAAGTTTTAAATGTAAACAAATATGGCTGCCATATGAAAAATGATTAGGCTTAGCCGGACTTAAAAAACTTTTAAATTGTTGATAATTCTACAAATCTTGCATGCAGTTTGCAGATTTACTCAAGGCATAAAAACTTAATTGGAAGACAACATAATTCAATCATTTTTAAAGGAAAAAATGCGCAATTTACTATCATGTAAGAACGAAAAAACTGAGCTCATTGAGCCAAGTAACAGAGTGGATATATTTATGTACTTTTGGTGGGACCGATTGCAACCAAAATGGGAGGTGCATATCTACATATTATAGCAGACCTATATACAAAATGTCAACGTTCTGAGGCTACTAGTTTTTGAGTTATGCGAGATACATACATACATATGTACGTACGTACGCATAGAAGCTACGAAAACATCTCTTCAGAATCCCTTTTAAATCAGTTTTATAATTTTTTTTGGGGAAAAGCGTCATTTATTCGGTCCTTACGTTCAGATATGACGCAAAAAAATCGTTAAAATGGATTCGATAGCGGTCAAAATGGACATTTTCGTTGATATATGATATCCGAAAGTTTTCGCAATTGCATTGCGCTTTTTGCTTCGTACACGGAAGTAAAAAGAAATAAAAAGGTATTTAAGCAATATAACAATAAATTTAAAGCAATATAACAATTTAAAGCAATATAACAATTATTATAGAAATTAAAAAGATAATAGAAGAAAATCCAAAATTTGTGAATTTATTAGACATTTACGGAAAAATCTGAAAAATCTTCGAAAATCCTCTAAAATTCGCCTTGAGATAAAATTGTTGACCTAGTCATCCGTGACAGCTAAAGTTGGCCAAGAAAAAATTACCAAAAACTAAAATTAAGCTTTACAAACTAATGCAATCTGAAGCCTGTGATAACACCAGAGCATACATAATCGTCCTTCGCTAACTGTTCTCGAATTTGTTCAAGGGTATTCAAGAACAGCAATTAGAGTATACCATTCTTTGCCTTTCTGTCCAAAATCCCTATATTTATTACCAATAATAACAGCTCATTCTTCTTCTTAAAGGTCACATGATGCAACTGTTTGAACAGTCGAATATTTATAGCATCTTCCTCGGTTTCACTTTCAGAATGAAAGCAACGGGATGAAAGAAAAATTATCTTCAGTTTTTTGACGTGCAAGTTCTGTTTGCTCTACTATTATCTCTCTCAATCCTCAGAACATTCAGCGGAGATGGTTGTAAATCACTGGTCTTGCTGAAATGTTCGAATCCCGAGTTCCGTTTTAGAACACAAGCTCTTCTTTGTGAAGAACTTCCTAGCTTACGAATACACACTTTCACGAACACGCTCGATCTCGTACAAAAAGAGCTGAGTTTGCGTAAATAAGAAATTTTTACGGCATCTCATATATTTCAAAGATTTTGGGGAGTCCTTAACATGGATTACGAGTGTGCGAGATGTTTTCGCACGCGCTATGTAAACAGGGACGATGCGCCTGTTAGCAAACCACAAAATAAGAAGAAAACATTAAAAAATTGGGACCGGAAAAGGATTCAGAGAAAATAAATTATGCCACTTAGCTAAATACTCATTGAGTGAGGTGTTTAGATTGAAAAATGAAAGGATTAAATGGGTTAACACGTAAGGAATTATCGTATTTCCCCGTGCGTGCCTTCGTGGTGTACATAGTCATCCCGTTCAGCTAGCACTGGAAGATCGGTGATCGAGTCCTGCAGAGGGTACAATTGATTTTTTATGCTTAATGCACAAAAAAAATCTTTCAGTTTTTTAAGTAGCACACCAGCAGAGATGTAGTGGATGATAATTCATCATCAACTGGATTTGATCAACTGAGTGTCGTACCTAATTCGCAGTAAATGATTTCCCTTTCTGTGGAAGGAGAATGGAGGAAAATATTGAACTACCCCAAGTGCAGTGTCGTGGTAAGCGTACCAACTAGAGAATAGGAGATCCATATTTCCGACGAGTCCTTAATGAATCTCTACAGTAGGATTCCATTCCTAATGTAGAGATTCATTCGGTGTTTCGCCGCAGGAAATGTAACAGTTAGCTGTGACCTGGCCGGAGCGAACTATAGATCTTCTAATGCTTAGTTTTCCGCCATGCAGGCAGAAAAACTTAGCGAGTGCAAAACAAGCCATCTGTATACTTTATCTGTCTGTCTACTAACTGAACGTGTTAACCACTTACAACTGGAAGCTTGTTCTGAAGAATGTGTCAGGACTTAGCATTCTGTGTGTATTCTTTGAGAACATGGTAATTCTGTAAAGGGTTCTTATCCTTACGTTCTAAGTCCTGAACTGGAACAGGGAGCGGAAGGTACGCTATGTTCTGATGTAACTGCTGGGCTGGAGAATAACTGCACGTGAAGGGATTTGAAATCCTCTTTTATTAATTCACTATTAATAACAAACCTCCCAATTCGGGAGAGATACAGAACGTAACAGACCACACTTTGGTCAAACTTAA
>KK118650.1:63729-91255 GCA_000611955.2 Stegodyphus mimosarum
AAAATAGAACTTAAATTAAACGTTGCTTCGCAGAGCAATTCGCGGAAGTTGGCCTCTACCGAAAAGGGTGCGTAGCAAGGTATACTAAATACTACCGCACTTTAATTTATTTTACAAAGCAATCACGTAGTAAGCACTATGGCTTATAAATTTAAACTGCTAGCTGGTCAGGCGAACGTTGAGCAGCGTGACCGTGATCTGAGGCAAAGCTCTCACACACCGAGAGGTTTCTACCTCTGTCTTAAATAGTGCATGGCTGAACTTCAAAAATTAGCATAAGCTAAAAACGCGCGCTTCTTCTGATAGGAAGTTGAAGCAGAGAGGAGATAGAAAAGATTTAAATTAAAATAAACTTGGTTAGTTTAACTAAAACCTTACAAATGAAATTACTTTTTATAAAGAACTCACGATTTTGATGCTTGCCATTAGTGGGCAGCTTTGAATACATTCATAGAGTGAAGAAAGCAATTTGACGACCGTTCACCAAATGAAGATAGTATGTAAAAGTATGAATTTTAAACGTATGCATGAGCAGGCAGAGGTTAAGAGAAGTGTACAAGCATTAAAGTCTAAAACGAAGTATATCTGTAAACGAATGATGATTGAATGAAATGTAAACGTACGAAGATTAAACGAAGTAAAATGCACTAAATTAAACGTGCTATATCGACTGAAGCTATATATATACACGTGTTACATAAATTTCGATGCCGACGGATTTATAAAATTTAATAAACTTGTCTAACGATTCAGTGACTTTTTTTAATCATGTATAATTTCTTCATGACGAGCTAATAATTCTTTTATTCTTTGATTTGTAGCTAGAGTCCATTCCTTGTTAAGAGTCTCCAAAATTCGTTTCATTTTTTTAATTCAGCTGACACTTTCTGTCTAGACTTTTGCATGCTTTACTAAATCGGGGTCTGAGATGTCGGTTTTTTTCAGTAACTATTTGCTTACACATCTCTATAATGATTGGTCGTCAGCTCTTTGCTGTGTGAGTCCAACATCTGTTCATCATTATCAACCCCCTAATCTAATTGCCTGGCAAGGTGATCATATGAACAACTTGATCAATTTCCGACGTTGGTTTCGTTTCGCTTTTGAAAATGAACAAACAGATTTTTCTTCCAGTCGCCATTCAAAATTTCTGAGAAAATTTCATTCCAAGTTCATGAAGGCTTACTCTTCAAGTTACACCTTGTTCGGGTGCCAATTAATTTCATAAAGCTCTTAAAAAGCTACCTCAAAAATCGCACTTTTCAAGTTAAAATCAATAATACCTATTCCACTAAGAAATATATTAGAAATGGAGTTCCACAAGGAAGTGTTTTAGGGCCTTGTCTTTTTAATATATATATTAATGATATGCCTTTGCCACTTAATACAAAAATTGTTAAGTATGCGGATGATACCGCTATTTTTACTAAATCCATCAAACCACAACTTGCAGTAGATAAGCTCAAAATTGCAATTGGTCATATATCTCATTATCTTCAAAAATGGAAATTAAATATAAATCCAAGCAAAAGTCAGATTCTCCTTTTCAGAAGACACAGAAGAAACATGCCTGTCAACGTTAACATTCAGATCAATAATACACCAATCCCGGAGGTTACTAGTACTAAATATCTTGGAGTCTATTTTGATGCTCAACTTCTCTTCAAAGAACAAAGTGAACATGCTTTACGTAAAGCTACTGCCGCCAAAATTGCACTTCAGCCGTTAATTAATAAAAAATCTAACCTAAGTATCAAAGTTAAGAAACAAATTTATGTTACCCTTATTCGGCCAACTTTACTTTATGCCATCCCAATTTGGGCCACAGTTTATAAAACTTATAGAAAGAAACTCCAGATATTTCAAAATAAAATTCTCAGAGATATTATTCAAGCACCATGGTACATTAGAAATATACAAATTCATCGTGAACTCAAGATTCGACCTATCCCAGACCAGATTATTAGTACCAGCCATAATTTTTATCAAAAAATTGAAAAATCAAAATACAAGCATATTAGGGATCTCATCAATTATGATCCAACTTTGGAAATTGCTGCAAAGCGTCCAAGAAGCATTTTTCACAATGTGAAGTGGTGACTGTATATAGTGTACACATTTGTATATAATCTGATTTCACTTTGGGACTTTCTTTTTTCTAAACAAGAACTTTTTGCAAAGCTCAAATGTGACTGTGTTTTTGTGTTTAATGTAACAGTGTTCTTATCATAGAGACTTTGTAAGTTCCCACAGATAGGACTTTGGATATGACAAAGCTCAATGAACAATATTTATCATGTTTACTTTATGATCATCACTTCGCTACTGTGAAATCGATAATTTACAAAGTATTCATAATAATTTTCATCATTTATTTGAAACATAACAGTGTATAATGAAACATGAACTATTCACCAATGTTAAGCTGAACTTTGTTTACTTGGAGCTTGAACTATGTACATTCTGCTGCCTGAATTTCGTCATTTATAGCTGATTTTTCCAATTTTGTACTTAACTGTACTATTACTCTCATTTATTTCTTTAACTATTTTCATTTTTTTTTTGTATTTCACATTTTTCCTTAAAATCCAAATTATATCTTAAATTTTTCTCTTTCTCACATTATATTTTCACACATAATATTTTCATTTTTCAATCTTTCACTGCTGTGGTACTATTTTTTGCCATCAGCTCAGCGGCACTAGATGCTTGTTGATTTTGGAGGCTCATCTTTTATCTTTATTTACAAATGCTGTACTTTAGTACTGATCCTAGCTTCGCCGTTTGGCGTGGAGGTTACTCCTTTATAATTTATCTTACCAAGCCCAAGGGCAATTTCCAAGATAGGCAGTGAAAGTCAAAGTTTTGACTATAGGCTGCCAGACTCATGCCAACTGAACTGAACTGAACTGAATTTCGTCTCATAGAGTTCTCAGATGAGCGAATGACAGTCTCGTGTAAGCAAACCTTGAAAGTTTTGATGACGCTCTGAGTCATCACTTGAGGCAAGCTGATTGTTTGGAAGCATTAAGATTCATCCACACGTCAGTCGAACTTAGCGAAGTGGCAAGGGGATGATCGGATGCATAATTGATTAGAGGCATCTCATTAAACGGAATTTGTTTAAAGGAAGGAAGGGAAAACAAAAGAGTTCTCGTATCAAAGTTCTGGTTATATTATATAATGGGTTACTTAGTAGTGTATTTTTGTTAAAATTCTAACAGCAAATAACATAAAAATTATTTAAATATTAAGCTAACCGAATAGAAATAATAACAGAGGTTAAAAAATAGCAGGAAAAAAAATTCTGATATTCGCGAAAGTCCTCTAAAACTGGTATGAATTAAACCCTAGGAAATCCTCCCCCCCCAAAACAAATTACGAAAATAGTCGAAAATTCATGCCTTGATTAAGTAATTGCCTCAACCACAGCTAGCAACTTTGAAATAAGGAAAACCGAGAGGTTTTTCACTCTACTCGGAAACGCGACTTCAAAAGAACTCCAAATTGAAAATTTCGATTTAAATTCAAATGCATCATTCGGATAATTCAAACAATTATTATAAGATTCTAATGTCTTAACATAATGGAAATTAAATCTTAACATAAAGTACACATTAAAACTACTGTTTGGGGCTAATTCTTTCGATTTTGCACTTTTTTTTGCATAGCGATGAAAATCTAAGTTTCGGAGGAAATTTTTTACTTATCAAAATGCTTTTAAACAAGATAAAAGTAAAATTAACAATTAATATACATACAATCTTGCGACTAAAATTAATAATGTACAATTTACATACTCATATTACCATAATCTGTCAATTAGATGTCAGTTAAGTATTCATAAAATATCGGATGCCCGCCGAAACATCGCCGCGAAAACAAAGCAGACGAAAATTCGCGAAGAAACAATGCAAGGAAAAAAAAACCTCATCGTACAAAACATTGCGCTATAAAAGAAATGAAGAAGAAAACACCTTAGTATAAAACACCGTGGTAGAAAATAAAGCGATGCAAAAATTTCGCAGTCTTAATTCGTGGTATATATAATAAAGCATATTCTAATTCTCGCATGATGATAACATCGCAGTTATGTAAGCACAAGAAGTAAATAGTGTTTTCATTTGGATATTTTATATAAATGTTTACTAAAAAAGTAAGAAGGAAACTTGAGTATTAAAAGTCTGGAAATTAGGAAAAATTAATTCTACGTAAAGCTGTTAAGAGAACTTAAACGCATGAATTTAAACTTCATTATTTAATTAACCGCTTTTCTAAAAGCATTTCAGCAGATTTTCAATTTTCACTAATATTTACATGTTGAATACATAAGTTTCCTAATTGCTTTCTCTGTAAAAAATCTATCAGTTGACACAAAAATATGAGCTACAGAGGTAAAAATATTACTTATTTCTTCTTGTTCTCACAAATTATTGGCCGAAAATTCATTTAAACATTTTTTACTCAGTCAGAAAATACATAGCTGCGATATTATCATCCTGTAATGTTTTGTATGTACTTTACTTTTTTCCGTGATACTTTGAATGACGATGTTTTAAAACTGCCAAGTTTTTGCATCGTTTTATTTTCTACCACAATGTTTTATCCTTGCGTTCGTTGAACGACGACATTTTCCCTCTACATCGATTTCTCTACGATGTTTTCGTAAGCGATGTTTTTCCTCTACCTTGCTCCCACCACGATGTTTTCAGCTGTAATCCATGATGGTAGAAGTAATTTTTACCTCCATGCTCTAACCAAATAATCTACTAATCTCTGTAACAAATTAAAACATTTCAGATCGAATAAAGTTCAACTGGCAAAATTACTCTGAAAACCTCATGGAAAATTAGCGCAGTTTATAAATTTCATCAAAAAGTAACAACATAGTTGTCTTATATATTTCGGGGCAGAAAGGGTCATCAAAATTTTTTTCACGGTATTTGCTTTCCTTTGAGAATTAGTAGTTAATTAACAATTTCCCTCAGTTTATAGTTGAAGAATATGATTCGAAGTTAAGACAAACTAAATATCCAGGAGATTTATTCGAAGAATAAAGTATGTGATGAAATATCACGAGTTTCCCCATTTTATCCAGCGAGTTGGCATCTCCGCCTATTATCAATTCCTGACCGTTGGGATGTTCTGCAGGGCAGCAAATATGCAATCACGGGAAATTCCAGCGTCGCCCGAGCTGCGTGTTTTTTTGCCACCCACGGCGGATTCAAATGAATGACAGGATTTGCAATTTTATCTCGGCGCGCTGACAATCGACAGGATCTTGGTGTCATTTTCATTTGTCATCTCGGATTGCGTTATTGCTCGTGGCCTTGGTCTCATTGCGTTTACTTAAAAATACCGAATGCAAGGAACATTTTTGACATGGAAAACAAATGTCATTTGTCAATCACTGCTTTGTTTACATATGATAATTCCATGCAAAACAAGATGGGCACAATTCGTGTGCTATGTAGCTTTGATCTCTTTCCTTAAGCGAAGTAAGGAACATAAGGGATGATAACGCAAACATGTCTCAAAATCAAATTCAATTTGTCGACGCGTCATGATGCATGATTGGGTATCCCACAGAACGGGGGAGGGGGCAGAGAATAATGTTGCATTTATTTAACACTTTGATGTCCGCATGCAGGGGGAAATCGCAATTTTCATAGCGCATTTAAATGAATGTTTCCCAATTTTAATTTTATCTTAAAAATATATCGCCTTCAACAGAAAAACTGTAGAATCAAATATGCACCTATCTGAATTAAGACACTGTTGTATAGACTATTATATACTATCTAAGCAAGCGCTCGTAAAATCAACTTTGACCATACCGGGATTGGGACCACAGTTGTTGCAGTTGCTACATCAACAAGCTAACTATTTATACCGGTAAAGCAGGCGCTAGGAAATTCCAATTTCTTACACCCCTTACGTTCTTTACTCATACAGGCGAACAGTGTTATCACGATTACTATAGTTCGAAATACAACGTTCTCGTGTGATCTAACAACAGAACAGCAATTTCTCAGAATGTTTCCATTTGACAAAACATATAACTATTAGTTTTATCAGCAAATTTAGTGAATATAAAATGGCTTAAATAATAAACGTTTTAAAAACAAAACATGCATTTACTGACAATTTAACATAATAGTTTTTTTTCATACCGTATACACTTGAAATATCTCAAAATTTATTTAATTAATAATATTTACTTGCATTTAAAAGTATTTACGTGACTTTAAATTATCTTTACTTAACTCACAGTAAAACTAGCTTAATTTTTGAACAAAAATTAAGAAATATAGCATAAAAATTCTAGAACCTAATAATTCGTTGAAAGGTAATTAAGCGTAAGACATATCATTATTAATTACGATGTCGTTGCCAAAAATTCAGCAAAATAACCAGGTAGACAAAACATTTAATGCATTTAAAATTATATCAATCGGATACATTATTAAAAGACGTAGAATAAAGATTTAAATTACTACAGAGGCTGTTCGCACATTTTTTAGACGATTTTGGTAAGCGGTAATAAAACATCGTTTGCTGCAAAAGAAGTAATTGCAATTGTACTATGTTTTTAAAAGTCAAAATTATCGTCTGTGGCTTGAAAGTTTTGTTTTTATTCAAAATGGCGAATTTAACAAAGCAGTGGTTCGATGGCTACATTTACTCTCTTTCCGAAGAGAAGTATGCATACTCCGTTATCCAAAAACGATCTGGGAGTCATGGTTTTGTAATATCTAAAGCGTCGATACGTAATATCATCCACAAGAAAGGAAAAAAACGTCAAATTGGAGCCCCAAGGAGGACAAAAATTCCAAACAAGTATCCAAGGGAAAAACGGACATCTTCGACTATTGCAAAGGTACCTTGTTGAATGTTAAAAGAAAATCCCCTAGTCAAAGGACAGTCAAAGGACAATAACTAAATCTCATCAAAGCTGGCTAACCTAGTACGTGGCCTCCAGAGGCCGAAACATGCTCTGTCTTACAGTCCGAAAACCCTGAGCTTAAATATACTTAACCTGATTTGAATTCTGGTAGGGAAACGAAAAGGAGAAGTAACAGTACAGGCTAAAATTATAACTGATTAGACAAAATAATAATGTTATTTATGTGCGGGTTCGTTACAGATTGAATGCACACAGGTCAAATGACAGGTTGATAAAATTTATTTTGTCGAAAGAAACACTTCAATAATCTGAAACTTCCCGCAAAAAACAATCGTATGACTTTTCACAATATCACAGACTCTGTCGTTAACTTCAGACAAAGCGATAATTCTCTTCAAGTCTGTTAGGTGTATCTATGTACAAATTTGTAACTATAATAACCTTACAAGCTTAAAGAATAGTCATTAATTTTCCTTCAAACATTGATTAAGTTAAAGAGATACGCCCAAATAAATACAGCTACATTTTTTATCAATTCATACATTTGTAAGGTTTTAGTTAAACTAACCAAGTTTTATTTTAATTTAAATCTTTCTATCTCTTCTCTGTTTCAACTTCCCGTCAGAAGAAGCGCGCGTTTTCAGCTTATGCTAATTTGAAGTACAGCCAAGTACTATTTAAACCAGAGGTAGAAACCTCTTAGTGTGAGAGAGCTTTTAGTCTCAGATCTCAGATCACGGCCATTCTGCTCGACGGTCGCCTGACCAGCTAGCAGCTAAAATTACAAGCCTTAGTGCTTACTACGTGATTGCATTGTAAAACAAATTGAAGTGCGCTAGTATTAGTATATCTTGCTACGCACCATTTAGTTAGAGGTCAAACTCCGCGATTTAGCTCTGTGAGCAAAGATTTACTTAAATTTATATTCAGCCTAGTTTAAATTTATCTGATTGTTAAGTTAGGCCCAAGTGTGGTCTTTTACTTTCAGTATCCCTCCCGAGTTGGGAAGTGTGTAAATAATATTGTTTTAATAAAAGAGGATTTTAAATCCCTTTCAAGTGCAGTTATTCTCCAGCACAGTATCTACACCAGAACAAAGCTCATTTTTTCAGCTCCCTGTTTCAGAGCAGGACTTCAGTAAGTGATTTCACAATGTTTGCAAAACATATGCACAGAACACTCAGTCCTGACACATTTTTATCAGTTATATTCGAATACGTGAATAAAATATAGAATTTAAGAAATTCAATTTCTTTTAAATGTAGAAGAAATCATTTCTTATGATGAGCTCTGATTCTAATTTTGTATTTTACAAAATCTAGATTTGGAAAAGGTACACTATATTTTAGACTTTTATTTGAAAACCCTTTCCAAAGTGGAGGCTCAGAGCACTTGCCCCGTTCGAGTCACATGGGTGATAAATAGATGGCATTAAGATTTCAGAAGAGCTGTCTTCTAAATACGTTTGTAGCATCAGTACAATAATTTAGTGTATTTCGAGGTAATTTCCGTAGATATTTATTGAAAACTGACTAAAATGCAAAACTATTTTAAAGTTTACTACTGTTGGAAGTTCCTATCCCTCCCTCTATGCGTAAACGTTAAATTCCAGCTTTCGAAGCTTTGTGTATTTTCATATGTGTTTTAGTTACAAATATAGAAATCAAATCGTTTACAAAAATTGTATATTAATTTATTAGCTTCGGGCATTTATGCGAGTTCTACACAGATACATAAATATACTATATATATATATATTATTGAAATGGGAGAAGGAGTCATTGTCAAAACACAGAAGCATTTTCCTTCATCATTATGGCAATATGTTTATTTTACTTTTCACATCTGCAACGTCATTTTAAATAAGCTGCTGTTGTAATGAGCCAATTAAAGAAGCACACGAAGCAGTATGCAAAGTTTTGGTTTCTGCTCTGTATCTGAAAAATAAATTTTCAACTGTATGTAGAAAGACATGAAAGAGACTGTTTTCTCAACAATATCCAGATGTTTGGCAAGTTAAAAATAGTGAAGTAGTTCTGCAGTTCCCAGAATATATCCTTTCAAAGGAATAATCGTCAAGGAATAGGAAAAAATTTTGCTTTCCGAAAGTTTAAAATTTTTCTTTGTGAGGAAGTTCGTAAGACAGTGGATTTGAATATGAATTGTCTAATTAATATCAGTTTAAAAATTACCAGTTTTGTAAGAACGTTTAGATATTTTACTTATTGTAAATACTAATTTTGTAGTAAAAATACCTTTTTCTTGCACGGTTTATTTAATTTACGTTTTATGTTTGGGCTAAATCTTAAAATTAATTTTAAATTCTTCCAGTCCATCCGATTTTCTTAAAATGTTTCCCACGTATACCTATTTGCAATGGCTATATAATATTCCAGAAGCGTCTTTTCAAAATTTGTTATAATTGTTTTGAATTGTTCTTACAAATCCTTGTTTAATGATTAAACTAATATTGGCATATTTTTTTATTATCTTTATTCCCTCAGAAAGAGAGGGAAAGAATCACCCATTTAAATATTGTTTGGAATTTCTAAGATAATGTCCCGAAATTTGCCGGTTTTTAAAAATGAATGTTCGATATTTTTAGTTATGCAGTTGCTAAAAATTATGGACTTTTATAAGATTAATTCGTCACAGCCTTATGATCTTAACTGATGATGAGATGAATAAATCAAACGAAATTTAAGTAAATTGAATGCAATGGAACTTCAGTTTACTGAAAAAAAATCTCAACGATTTCATATTTTAAAAGCCGCCCAAAAGGGTTATAAGATTTTTTTACGCTTTCGTTGAGCTCGCAGTCTACCAGTCTGCTGTTACACTCACTCCTATCAACCCGTTTTTATTTCTCGTTTTAGCTCTAAGCATCATTTTCTTCCCAATTACACCATATACAATTCAACAGCAAAATTACAAAAATTTTAAACGCAGCATAGCATTATTGAATTTAGAATTTCCGATGCAGCGTTAAGTGTTGTCATACAAGTTTTTTATGTTTTTTTTAGCAAATAGGCGTCAGTCCAGAAGAGCTACTGGTCTCAAAGCGGCATTTTGCGTCGAATCACTTTAAATGCCGAAATCACCTTTCAGATAGTTGCCACCAAATACTATCGCCATGCATAATATTTAAAGAAACGAAATAATGCAGAATGAATGATGTATGTTTCTCGCACTATGAAAAAACAACGGTACCTAGAGTCATCAAATTTTGAATAATGTAAACCTTCACCCGAACACAAGCAGCTGGAAGCCCGAATTCGGAATTCGGAATTTGTTTTATTGTCTATTTCATATTTTGTACGATTTTAAGGAATTTTGGTTTAAAAAACTTAACAATTTCAAAACCAGTAGTCGCAGCACTATAGGGAATAAAACACTTTTACCTCCAGCACGCGAGACTTTCTATAAGAAATTTTAAAAATATGCTGATTTTAAATACTTTTAGCACAATGTGGCGTTAGCCCAAATGCTCTCGATACGAGTATGTGTCTGTAAATGAAAAAAGTCTGATGTATACACGCAATTTTCCTGCATTTAATTTAAGCATATTGAATTAACAGTTAACAAATTTTGAATTGAATCTACTTCATCGATACCGTATAAACCACAATAGAATAAATGCACTTTTTAAAGTTCACTTATCGGCGCTAGGTTCAACAGCGCCGATAAGTGAAGGTGATGTTCATTTTATAACTCAGAGTGCACAAACATTATAACATTTGAAGAATTACCACAAATTCTATTCAAATACTATAATATATCTAAAACGGTGTATGAAAGAAATTAAACAAATAAAAAAGAAACAGCTTTTCACAAACGATTCAGCGCCTTTTACCTAATGCGAATGCGCTAATTAATTCAGTTCTTACTTCGCGGTTAAGGCAAAAATACATAAAAATTCGAAGTATTTTCATTAAAAATGTAAAGATATAGAAAAACACAAAGCATAAAGTACAGTTACAACAATTAAAAAAACAATTTTTACGATTAAAATTACAATTTGTACGCAAAAACCAACTAAGAACTTAAATGATAATCCCAGAATAAATCAAGCATAATTTAATTCGCAAAAATAAAAGAAGACATTACTTTTTTGTTGCGATGCTTAGTTTTGCCTGATTGGCAATAAGTCCACTATTCTGTTAAGCTTCAAATGTAAACAAATATGGCCGCTATCATAACCAAAAATTAGGCTTAGTCGCACTTGGAAAAACTTTTAAATGGTTGAAAATTCCACAATTACTGCATGCAGGTTAACTAAGGGCATAAAAATCTTAACCGAAAGATAAAAAGAACATAATTGAATAATTTTTAAAGCAAAAAATGCACAATTTACAAACATATAAGAATAAAGAAACTGAGCTCACTGAGCCGAGTAACAGAGTGGATATATAAATATGCGGCCGATTGCAACCAAAATGCGAGGTGCACATCTACAGTCCTATATACAAAATTTCAGCGTTCTGAGGCTAGCCCTTTTTGAGTTATGCGAAATACATACATACATACATAGCCCAGACGCCACGAAAAAATCTCTTCACAATCCCTTTTAAATCAGTTTTATAATCTTATTAGTGAAAAAGAGTCCTTTATTCTTTCTTACGTTTAGATAGTACGCAAAAACATCGTTAAATTGCATTTAATAGCGTTCAAAATAAATATTTTCGTTGAAATATGAGAAACGAAATTTTTTGCAATTACAATTTTACTTCGCACAAGGAAGTCACAACGGTTTGGGCGTAATATAAAACCAGAAAGCATTCAGATTTTACTTTTTTAAACAATTTTTTTTCAATCTTTTCTCTGTTCATAATATTAATCTTCTTATTAAGATGTCTTTACAAAACTTTTTTTTTGTCTTTTTATTTTTAACATTTTGTGCGTTTACTTTGTTTATTAAACATCATGTACTTGGCGCTTACGGCACATAAAATTTGATTCAACAAAAATCGCAAAATATTTAATAACAGCATGTCCGTAAAATTTCCGATAGAAAGTCTCGTGCGCTGGAGATTAAAAAAAAAATTTCGTGCAGTGTTGCCATTGCTCGCTTTGAAATCGTTGAATTTGCTGATCAAAAATTCGTTAAGGTTTTATAGAATATGAAATAGACAATAAAACAAATTCGAAATTAAAAATCCGGTCTTCTAGCTGCCTATGTTCGGGTCGAGAACTGCGTTATTCAAAATTAGTTGACTATTGCGAATTAAATTAGTTGGCTTGTGTTTTCACAATGGGAGAAATATGCGGATTTATGCAGATTTATTATGAATTTATGCAGATTCTTTATTATTTAATTTCTTTAAATATAATACAGGGTGATGATATTTGGTGGCAATAATTTGTAAACTGATATGCAGTTTATAGTGATTCAACGCAAAATGCGGTTTCAAGAATAATATCCCATTCGGGACTAACGTCGCTTTTTTGATAAAAATAATTTTGCTACGTTGAGTGCAACGATTTTTCGAACGTTTTTTTTACTCGCATTCTTTACATGAAAAAGTATGAAATTAAAAAATTAAACGTGCAAAAAACTTTCTTAATTAAATGCACTAAAAAGCAAAAATAGTTTTTATATATCATTATATTCTTAATCATATGTGGCTAAAAATAATATCGTGGGTCTCCATATGCGAATTATATTAGGGCATTAACAGGATTTCAAGCAACAATAGACGTGACGTAGTATGGAAATGATGCACATGAGAATGACTGCAATAAATGTGCTTTAAATTATATCACTTTTTTTATTTCAAATCAGGTACTGTTTTGGAGTCCCACCGTCCTATGTTTAACTGCATATTAGCAAGTATATTATGATACCTCAAGAATTATTTTAAAAGTATTTAATAAAAGTCGTATTATTAGTCCAAAGGGATTTAGTCCCGAAGGACTATTACTTTCGTTTTGCGATTTTGCGTTGATTCACTCTGAATGCCCGATTCACTTTTCAAATTGTTGCCACTAAATGTTATTGCTCTGCATTAAAGTTTAAAAAATGAAAAATCTGCATAAATATATGCATGTTATTATTATTTTTTTTTTTTGACGTAGCTTTCTCTTCAAAAATCGCCTGCGTGCGTTGCACGGGAAAATAAAAAGGAATTTTAATTACAGTTCTAAATAAATAGCCAAATAAATGTGAAATTCGTAACAATATTCTCTAAAACTTTAACGAATTTTTCATTAACAAACTCAAAGATTTCAAAGCCAGCAATAAGCGCGTGAGACTGTGTGTAGGAAATTCTAAAGATATGCTCAGTTTAAAATTATTTTGCGATATTGTTCTTGAACTGAATTTTATGGTTTAAGTGCGAAGAACATGGTATTTAACAAATAAAGGTAACACACAGAATGTTAAATAAACGTCCCTTTGGACGTAATTTAAAATCTGAAACATTTCAGTTTTTTTTTAAATATTGTATTGTTCTTATTACACACGTAACTTATTTGTTCTTATTATACACTTACCAAAGCTGATGAAAGTGGTGCCATTAGAAAAATACTTTTAGTGTTTACCAACAAATATTAATTATATTTCATAAAAGCACATCATTGTGCAATAATTATAATATTAAAAATTTAAACATGGGAATAGAATCAAGCACAACTGGTAATCCTTCTATATATATATATATATATATAAAGAAGAAAGTCTGTTTGTTTGTCCTCTAAAAACTCAGCCACTACTACAGCTATCGTCACCAAAATTTCAGCAATTCTTTTCTGGGTCCTGGAAAAGGTCGACGTCCACGTTTTTCCAAAAAGAGTAGCTAAAAGTAGTAGAAAAAGTAGCTAAATTAAAATCAGAGATGTTAATTAAAAACTCCGAAAATCGATCATTTTCGCCTTCATTTTTCCGAGTGGCAACAGTCTCGTAAGCTGGAGATGAAAATCTGCTTTATTTCGAAATTTCTTGCCACTGCTCGCTTTCAAATCGTAGAGTTTGTTAATATAAAAACTTCTAAGTTTCACCATGAAATAAAAATAGCATTACTAAGCATTAGATGCATTACTCCCAATCCCAAAATTTCGCGGGAAGCCATTTCGACTATTCCTGACTTCGTACGAATTTAATAAGCCGAGATATTAATTAAAAACTCTAAAAACACTAATTTTGCACTCATTTTTTCAAGTGGCAACATTCTCGCGCGGTGACGATAAAAATGCTATATTTCGAAAATTGTTGCTTCTATTCGCTTCAAAATTTAATCAAAAATTTGTTTTACAAAATCTATATATATAAAGAAGAATGCCTGTTTGTGTATTTGTTTGATCGTTCGCGTTATTGATTACTGATCAATGATTTTTTGCCATATTTAATCGACTAAAATCGAATACAGGTTAAATATTGGATGGAACTTGAGCTGTTAAAATATGTCATTAGAAAGACGAAACTCATTAAAAACTGCGTGCCATTGTTGCTGATATAATAAGATAAGAATTAGCTTATTTTTTTATGGAAATTTTTTATGTAGTTTACATATCGCATCAAACTGAAAAATGTATGAGTATGAATCGTATTTTTTGCACCGTTATTAGAGAAGTATTATAGCGCTATCGTTCTCTCTGTTGTTAGATGTATTACTCTCACGCTAACTTAACTGGCATCGAGTATTTCCGCTAGTATTTAATAAATGCACCTTTGTTTAACGCATACCGTTCATTTAATTAACTTCAATTCCTAGAGATGCGAAGGGTTCAATTTTTCTTTTTCCAAAAGATTAAAGTTTTCTGTGATGATTAAACTCATAAAATTGCTGGTATAAGACTGAATGTAGACTGTATAATAAACATCATTCTATAATCATTAGCTTTATGAGCACTTTTAGGTATTTTCCGCTGTTTAACTTGAATTATCCAAAAAAAGGTCCAGCATGAACTGAGTTGTTGTTCTTAATATGAGATGGCCATATCAATTTAATTTTAAATTCACTGTCATTTTAATTATAATCCCGTTAGAGAATAAAATAAAAACAGCTCGTTAATGTTTTATTATTTAGCCGAACTAAATGGCTTAAAATATATTAGAACATTTTTATAACCCTTCAGACA
This sequence comes from Stegodyphus mimosarum, assembly GCA_000611955.2. NCBI lineage: Eukaryota > Metazoa > Arthropoda > Arachnida > Araneae > Eresidae > Stegodyphus > Stegodyphus mimosarum. Next base: position 78,713 of record KK118650.1, read on the forward strand.
GGTTTTATTCTTTTCAATTAAGATAAATTTTTTCCGTTGCAAATAAAGATCAGAAACATAGTAGCACACACAAAAAAGACAAATGTACAATTTATTTATTTTCAAGAATGAACATTTCTTTCGAAAAGATGATTTAACAATATTTATTCACTCTGGATTCCATACTATTACGAATTTTGTATATATGTAAATAATTTTATTGATATTATGTGCAAAATTTTAGTATCTTTCGCATAATGTATCATGAAATGCCTGAAAAATGTTAAACTTAGCTGCTAAAATAAAATTACAAAGGCAGGTCCATTTAACACTGAGATAAATGACAGATAGGGGCTAAGTTTTCGATGGTTGGGCAACTAATTTTATCGCCAAGTATCTCAAACTTGGCGATCATTTGGGGCATTTTGAGTCTAGTCCGTGTATAATTGTAAATGGTACTGAAAGTGAATAACTGTAATTGATCCCTATATGCAACTCTAACCGTATCCCTACCCTTATATATGATTTAACAGTATGTGCTTTCCAGCAATTTCGAGAAATGGAAGATACTGGAAAATTCTGGTTGCCCGGGGGAGAATATATAAAAGCGGAGAAAGTATCAGTTCTTAGTTTTTAAATCCCTAGTGTTAATAATCTGATCAGGTTCTCCACTCCAATGGAAATCACTAACATCATCAGAAAACTAAATATCAAGAAGGCTCCAGGTATTGACCAAATAAAATGCTTAGAAACCTCCCCAACAACATCATCTGCAAACTTACCAGCATTATTAATGCCTGTTTCACTCAAAACTACTTTCCAGATTCATTGAAACAAGCCAAAATCTTTCTCCTGCCCAAGCCTGGAAAAGACTCTTCCAAACCAGATGGCTACAGACCTATAAGTCTGCTTTCGAGCTTAGGGAAAATTTACGAGCGGCTTATTCTCACAAGATTAGAACCCTATCTTCCTCTCCTTCCTGATGAGGAGTACGGTTTCCGGAAGAATCTTAGTACTACAAGACAACTTGTACGCATCGTCGAATTTATTGGAGCTGCTTTTCATAACAAGCAAAGTGTTGCGCTCCTTATGCTAGACGTAGCAAAAGCTTTTGACCGCGTCTGGCATGAGGGGCTCATTTTCAAACTTATCAACATGGGTCTCCAACGAGAGCTGATTCTCCTTATTTACTCATTTCTCCAGCATCGTACTTTTTACGTTATTCAAGGTAACGAAAAATCCAATATCAAGCCCATCAGGTCAAGTGTCCCTCAAGGAAGTATTTTAGGACCTATTCTCTATTTATTCTACATCTCAGACTTCCCTAAACCAACACTTAATCATTATTCTCTTCTTGCCTGCTACGCCGACGACACGGCAATTGCTATTAAATCCATCCAAGCGAAACAAGCCATTGCCAAGATGCAACAATATCTTTATTTAGTTGAAGACTGGTGCACTAATTGGAGAGTCAAAATTAACGCCACCAAGTCGCAATTACTTATCCTCAATAAATCTAAAAAGCTCAATAACCTTCAAGATCTTCTTTTGTTTCAAGAACCGGTTCCCATTGTATCTAAAGCTAAATATCTTGGCATCATTCTTAATAGAAAGCTTACCTGGTCTGATCATATTCAAAGCGTCAAGAACAAGGCATTAGGCATCATGATCAGATTTCTACCAGTTATTGGAAAATATTCTAATCTCAGCTTACGCACCAAAAGACATATCTATACTTCCTGTATTAGGCCAATTCTTTGTTACGCTTCTCCTGCCTGGAACACTGCCACCTGTAAACAACTTTATCACCTGCAAGTCGTTCAGAATAAATTCCTTCGAATAATCACAGATGCCCACTTTTTTATAAGAAACGAACTTCTTCACAGAGATCTCAAGCTTGAATCTATACAGGACTATATAAAGAAATCAAATGATAAATTTTTCAACAAAGCTGTGCAGTGTGACTTTGTGAATTACTCCCAGATATTCAACTATGAAATCCTTTCAGAAGACAAATTTATTCGTCCATTAGCTGCTCACACAATCATAGATGGAGTCTGACAAGAGCACTCAAGACAACTCCTCGTTGGTAGTTGCTTAACTTTCTTTCACATTTGTATATAGTTGTTTTATTTCTTCCTTGTACCTGTGTAATTTTATCTTAGTACATATCAATTATTGGAATTTTGTAGCACCTTTTGAACTATTATCGTATGTTGTCAAGATTTTCATTTCAATTTTTGTCTTCTTTACAATGTCAGATCTCCGCAGATCTGGTCTTGTCATTTCTCTCGCGATGTCCTAGGCCTCCTTTTCTCTCTTCTTCTGCCTCCATTTTCTCTTCCGAGATTCACCCACGTCCGGATTCTATTATGTCATGTGCCCTAGGGCTTTATTTCAAGAACCGGCATCGCTGCCTAGGCAGTAGCCCGATATAGCAGTTATCCAGGTATCCAGGTTCTTAGTTTTTACTTTAGAGCTGACTAGGAGTACTGAGACATCTTTGTGCGATCTTCACTGTTTAGGTACGCTTTCTTAGATATATACGCTTTAGTTTAACGTTCTTAGTAGGTTCAAATGGTAATCGCTTAATGTACTCCGTTATAATGAGAAGAGCTATACGAGTACTTTTGCGGAAATTTTCAGAAATGTAAAATATCCGGGAAAATAAATTTTATCAAGCTGTGTGTGCATTCAATCCGTTACGAAGCCGTACGCTTACAACAATATATATAAATAACGTATTGTTGTGTATAAAAGCTAATCCAAATATTATTATATTATGCCTTATCATTGCTACCTACAGAGGCATTTTTTTAAAGACAGGGGTCCAAAGAATCCGCAAAGCGGTTAATCCGCCCCGATAATCGGGATAAGACTGCGCAACTAAAAATACAGTTAATGTTTATTCATCACTCTTTGTGAAAACTCGTTAACACAAGAAGCTTAAATTTGTTTAATGAGCTAAATTTTTGTATGTAATTCTACTTGCCTATCCGCGATGGTCAACAACCATCCCAGCGGCGTACATTACAGTCTAGCAGCTTCAAATTATTCGCGGCTTTGAAAGCAGAAACACCAGCAAATACTGAATAACATTACCGAATCTAACGTGGGCAAGTGGTGGGCGGTTCACAAGAGAAAAGGTATTGGTGGCTGTTTTGCCAGATTACCTCTTTCAGTTTAAGACCTCTCCCCAATTTCTATTTCTAACGAGATTGTCGGAAGAAGTAGAAATACAGAAAGGCGTTAACATAAAAATTGACGTCTTCATTAAAATAAACCTTACATTCATCCAAATTAAAATCAAACAACCGGGATAAAATTTTGCAATAACGCAACGATTGCAATAGCCTTTTTATACATACACCGCATTTTTTGATACCGCACTCGGTTATAAAATATATTCTTTATTTTTAGCATTACCCAAAAAAACTGTGTTAAGAAAATAATGCGTTTTCTTCATTTCATTTAGTAAATATTCACAACCATTAAAAATCGTTGAACGAATTCTCATCTTCAAGTTCAATTTCGTGTATTTTTCGGTTCTGTGAGGCGAGGCACATCAATGAGTTTTAAGAGCAGCATGTACTGGTAAATGGAACTGAGGTTAATCAGAATGGAGGAGAAAATAAGAAGAGAAAAATAGGAAAATGCTCATTATAATGAATCAAAGATTAATAAAAAAGTACGAAACAAATCGTCTGCACCACGCCAGATACGCGAACATGGAAAATCGCAGTTTCGAGAAAAACTCTTTAAAATGTTTGTCACGTGCTCGGCTTTGAGAAAATCCGTTATGACTGTTCCATAATAATTATTCTAAATGCATCACAGAAAATACGCATCCTCCATAAAACAAGCTATAAAAGAAAATAACAAACATTGCAGTTTTGACGAATCACCAACATGACGCTGTAAAATCTTACTTTCTTAGCTATCATAAGGTAAACTGGATCTTACTGGGAAACCTGGCGACTTCTAGAACAGGCGTTAATAATACCAGCACAGAAGAGTAGAATAAACTCTTTATTATTCGTTAAATTCTTAACATACATGCACGTACTTCGTGCTTACTATAATACCGACGACTTGGACTGGAACTTAAAAATAATTTCAAATTCAAAGATAAAGAGCGGTGTTGGACTAACAGTTTAATTTAAGGCTAAATTAGGCTAACTCAACAACCTACCCGGCGATAGACTTATTAAATGGCCAAAAAGGCGTATCAGCGACTCAGACTAACAGCAAGGACAAACTAGTAACGTTCACTGGCTAGAGAAATCACGCTCTGAATAAACTACTCATTTCGTCTGATTTTTTACTCACTTCACTTGACTTTAAATTTGCATTCTGACAAGGAAATGCGAGGGGATAATGAGAGGTTCAAGAAAGGCACAAAACTTAAAATAATTTGTTACGCAAACTAAGGGATATACGACAATGCTGTAGCATTCTGTTTTCCGGAAAACTGTTAATTTAAGTAAAAGCCAGAAGAACGTCATCAAATAGTGTTTTCTTTTAACATGCAACCACTCACAACAGCATAAAAAGACACCTATTTCAGGTAACGGATTCACTGTCAATGTGAAATACTGCATTAATCAGCAAAAAATATGAGAAAAACCCTCTCAGCATGAACGATTTCCACAGCTGATTCCTAAAAAATCAGAGAACGAGTAATTAGTAGCCTGGGAAATCCTAATATATTATGAATCATTACTTGCTGAAGGTCGAGATGCACGGTGTCATTGCACGAGGCTGTTTCATAAATGGCCTTCCCTCACCTCACCAGTATACTATTCTGAAGGAGGCGACCGATAAATATGCTAGAAGTATCTTTCTGATTAATTAAAATGATGCTACAAAGGTCCATAAAATTATTATATGAGGTATTATAAATTACATAGATGAAAAAGTGTATGTACACGTGGGGAATCAACATATTTAATCCAACAGACTGTGCCAAGAGCGCAGAAAACTACTCTACAGATAAATGCTCTTTTAAAAGGATTTTTAATTTATTTTAAATAAAGAACGAGAAATTAATGTAATTGTTTATCAGTACTGTTGTGTTACAAATCCATATATTTGGATCTATTCAGAACACAGCTAATCAAAATAACTGATTTAACTTTTTTTCTGTATACTAACTATGTCTTTATAAGATTATTTTCTGTCTTTCTCCCTCCTTTCTGCATTCCTTCGTAGTGTAACGGTAGCACACTCGGCACGTATTCGAGAGGTCCAGGGTTCGAAGGCATTACACATTATTTACGTCATTCGTACCAAAAATACCTAATGACTCTACATCTTTACTGACAGTTTGTCTTCCAACTGTGTTAGGTGGAGGTTTGGAGTTCCATCAAACTCCTTTACGGTTTTCTCAAGTGACAATCAAACTGTGAACGTAATTTTTAATACAATGTGGACTACAAAAGTAACCATTTATCACAATTAATGTTTTTCTGAATAAAATGGTAACGAATAAAAATTTTCGCTTGCTTGTCCACATAAAGTGCATACAACACTGATATGCTTCCAAGCTTTTTCAATATTAATTTTTCTAACGTTGGTAAAGATGCCATCAAAACAAATTACACTTGTAGGCGTTCCTAAAGCCGACCAAATTTTAAGACGCAGGCTTAGAGTAATACCATTTCTTTCTGTCATGCAGATGAGTAAATTTTATGACTTCGTTTACGATATTGAAGCTAGAAATATGCTTTGAAGAATCTTTAAAAAATTTTTTAACAGATGTGTTATGTTATTTTGCATTACCGTGTGCCTTGGTCAATGTTTTGGCCTCGCAAACAAACTGTTCTTAGAGTGTTGCATTCCACAAAGTGTAATTTACCTTTCTAGTTTAATAATTTTGTAACTGCTTTACGATTTAAAAGCAAAAAACGCGCTTTTTGTTAGTAATTTAAATCTTCCTTTTTAATATTTTGGGAATGGTTTGCGTTATTTGGATTATGGCAAAGCTTACTAAGGCTACTTGCCAAAGGAAAGAGATGTCCTTGGGAACTTCCAAAGAGAAATCGGCTTGCATATAACGAAATTCACAGTAGATATATGGAAAACACGAAATATCCCATGCAGTCAGCTCAGTTTCGGTTTAATTGATCATGACAAAGCACTCTAGGGCTATCTGCCTAAGGGAAGAGATGCCTTCGTGGAAAACTTTCTAAGGGAAACTAGTTCGTACACGTGTTACACATGAGAAAAACCATCAGTCAGCTCATTCGTCAGGATCTGAAGCTGAGTGTTCAATACCCTTCTCGTTTAGCTTACTAGTAGCCAAGCGAGAGCTACGGTAAGCTGACAGTTCTGAATTTGTTAGAAATAGTTGAACTATCTACTGTTCAATTTTGCTTTAGCAAGTAAATTCTACAAATTCCCCCCTTTTCAAAAGCTTCAAAACAGGGTTCTTCGCCTTTATTATTATATTATGTACCTAGCCTTTGAATGAAGATGATATGATTAGAAGAAAACTATAGAGACTGCCATCGTCAGGGTTTGAACCACAGACCTTCCATTTACTACATGGACATGCTAATGACTTACAACACAAGAGCAAGCACGAGGAAAAGCGAATGTTCTTCACATTCTGTCCCATTTAAAGGGCTACTGAAGAAAGGCATGAGACTCAGACGACCGAATCCACACGCTAGAAAGTTATCGTCCACCTCATTAAGTTTTTTTTAAGCCCGGTAAAGTAAAAAATATTCATTGCCGCCACTGGGATCTGAATTACGTATCATTCAATTTCTGGCTGGATCTACTAACCATTTGCACAACGAGAGCACGCGGAGGGAAACAAAATGATTAATGTTAGATAACTATGGTGAGCAATAAACTGCTTAAATCAAATCACGAAATGGTTATTCTTCATCGAATGTACTTACTCTGAGATGTCTCCATGACCAATGATCTTGATGTTTGGATTCGTTGCTGCTGAGGAAAGAGCCAGAGATCAAAATGGAAGCTTCACTGCTACGTTCCAGGCTCTTCCGGGCTAGGAGATCTAAGCCCGCCATTCCTGATCTAAAAAAAAAACAAATGAAGAGACCCTTGTGAGACAGATATACATATGTAATATAGCTATAAAACATTACCCAGAATTTTTTTTTTAGGTAGGTGCAAAAGTTCGTAGCTTGATGAAACGCTACGAATTTTTATTACGTACTTAAATAATTAGTTGACAGAAATACTCAGCTGGTAATATGAAACATGGTTTATTGTATATTTGTGGATGGACGCTTTTAAGGATGGGGAAGGAGAGTTGCTTTTTTTCATTGGGTTTACACACTCCTCTTCCTGATGCTGATATATGGATACCATTTTTCATCCCCAGTAACAATCGCAAGGAAAAATCTGCATTGATTACAAGCTAACTGGTAACAGGCACACTAAGAACTCACAATATGTTTTCAGGTTGCTTTTCATCATGGTAACTTCGCACACGCAATCCGTTTCTGCACATTACCAATCGAAATACAAATGGCTCACAAAGGTTGAGCAGTTACATTCTATAAGTTGTTAACATTTTGTAAGTAAAACATTTCAGCGTTGTTTGATGGGGATTCTTGATAAGCTACTGAATCTTCGTCCAAATATGACGAAGAAACAATCTTTGTATATCTTCATCAATCAGGAAGATCGTTAGATTTTGAAGAAGCAATCTTCATCAAAATCTAACGGTCTTCCTTAAAGTGGGTCTTAGAAAAATCAAATGGCTTTCCTCGAAACTGCAGAAACCATTTCCTTGTCGTATTTTCAGTAATAATATTAGTTCTGTAAACAGTATGAATAGTTTCTTTCGCTTTCATTACACTTGATCACCAATGTTCCAGAATTTGTTTGGTAGAAATGGGATGTACTCAAAACTTTATTAAATTCGAATCCCTAGATTCTCGAGTCTTAAATGTATCATGCCTTTCAAATAATACTATCATATGTAGTAAAACCTAATCATTATATTTATTACAAAAGTGCAAAAAAAATTTAGGAACTAAATTTATAGCGAATATTCTTGAATCTTGAGGTTCATTTTTTAAAGTTTTTACATTAATTAACCAGTTATTATGATTTCGATTTCTACTCTAGCTTCTTCTTTCCGTATTTGTCCCCAGAATTCATATTAGTTTCTTAGTGGAGGGTTTTGAATTTTATAGAGAGAGAATAATTGGCAGTCGCGCAACGTTAAAAAATTCTGCTAAATGTAATTAATTATCTCTGCTTTGCATGCCCTCGCAGCCGATATTTTAAATTTACGCAACCGTTAACTTATTGGAGCCAGCATGTAGATTAGTTATTTAACTGTTTACTCTTAGACTACTGCTCAGAGCTTAAATTTATTTGACTGTCATTATTTAAACTGCATCGCCAAAATTCGTGGTTATGTGTAGCATGAGCTCTGCTCAGTTTGTTAAAGGTTCAGTTTAATAAAAAGGTTTATTTATACTTGTCACGCTAATACACTTAGCGTTAGCTCCGTACTAGTCTAGTAAGTTTATAAGACTAAAATTGCAGCATCGGACCAAATAAAACTTTATAATTTTCTAAACACAGTTCGACAAAAAATATTTGAGCATTAATTTAGACTTTCATATCTTTCCAGGATCTTTCTAAATTAAAGCGAATGTAGAAAAGAGAGGATTTACTTCGAAAATCAATATATATGAACATTAAATATGAAACGCTTAATTTTCTGCGCAAAATTAACAGCGTAGCATCAAGGCTACATTGGTTTATTTACTTATGGCAAAGCACTTGAGGGCTATCTGCTTAAGCGGAGGAATACCTTCGTAAAGGACTTTCTAACAGGCTACCAGCCCGTTCGCCGGGATTCGAAAGCCTGACGAACTACCAGTGTACAGCGACTTTACCGCTCGGCTCAAGACTACAACAAGGTAAAACTAGTGAGCCTAGTTCACGAAAATTGCAACAATGGTTTTCTTTTTTAATGAATACTTTATTTTTCAAGATGTCAGCAAACCAATTTTTCCAAAGTTTTGAGTTAATACGATTTTTATAGTTTAAAATGTGAATGATTCGAATGATGAAAATAGGGCACAATTCGAGTTCTCGAATCTCTTTCAAGATTCGTGGAATTTGAAGATTCGTATGTCCGATCTCTACTGCTTAATTCTGAAAAAATAGTTAGCAGGAAAATAGATTACATTCTATTTTTGCCTCAGAAATTACCTTCAGCTGCTTTCGCTATGGTACAAGAAGCTATTACACGTAGTTTTCGTGAACTCTTTTTACTTCCTAGTACAAAGTAAAAGAAATATTAAAATCGCGAAAAATTTCGGGTAACATATTTCAACGAAAATATCCATTTTGACCTCTCTCGAATCCGCTTAAACCCTGTTTTCGTGTGACATCTGTACGTATGGACAGAATAAAGGACTCTTTTTTTTTCAAAAGCAGATTGTACAATGGATTTAAAATCTCTTTTTATACATACATACGTATACTTTTTATACATAGGCACGTATGTACAAAAAGTGTACGTATAACGCGAAAACGAGTAGCCTCAGAGCGTTTAAATTTTGTATATGGGATTGCTATAACATGCAGTTGTGCACTACCCTTATTGGTGGCAAACGGTCGCACCAAACGTGTATTACATATATAAACCTATATATACACTCACTCTGTTACCTGCTCGGTGAGCTCATTTTGTTTCATTCTTATCTGTTAATAATTGTCCATTTTTGCTTTAAAAGTAATTGAATTGTGTTGCATGTTCCGGTTAAGGTTTTTATGCTTTAGTTAATCTGAATGCAATAGTTATAGAATTATCAATAATTTAAAAGTTGTTTAGATGGTACTAAGCCTAAGAAACCCACCATTTATTTATATGTGAAGCTTAGTAGAATAGAGAATGAAGTCAGTTTATGCACCAACTTCAGTGTCTTTTTGCCGAGTGGGACCAAAAGTAAACCTTCAGTTTTGTGCACCGAAAAATCTGTCTTCCTGCTCGCTAGCGAAATTGCTTTTTTTTCGCAAAGAAACTCCAATTTTAATCGTGAGAATTTTTTTAACTGTTTTAACTGTATTTGGTGTTTTATATTTCTCTTTATTTTACAATTTTTAATGGAGATGTTTTGAGTTTTATGTATTTTTGCTTTGCCGCAAAGTGAGAACGGTATACAAATGAATGAGAAATATATCTCTAATGACATTCGAGGAAATAAGTTTAAATGAAATGCAGCAAAAAATGTGTATAATTTAATTGACCGTACGAGGAAGTCATTGTTGTCCGCAGCAGATTTTTTTTTTTTAATCAGCCATTCTGAGACTGAACGTCGCGGGCTGCTGGAAGTCAACAGTAAATAGCCAGGATTTCGCGACAGATATTTTATTCCTGGAGTTCGACTTATTTGATTTCATTACGAAAAAATACGGGAAGTTCTGAACATATTTCATGCTATGTCGAATAAGCCAATTGATAATTCCTTAAAATATTCCGAACTTCAATAAATTATTCAACAATATTAAATTTTATATTAGTGAAACAGAAACAAACGCATCAAGTTTTTTTAGATGCTTTACGAATGTCGAACGTGTCCATCATTCCTGGCATTGTAAATATGTATGCTATAATCTGTTTTCCCCCACACATGTGCCGTTATATCACGATGGACTACGGCCACAATATGGGAATCAAATGAAAATACGAAAACATCATCCTTGACGAGTTCTAATAAAAGTCTCAAGAAAACATTTTGCAAATGGTCTGGATAATAGTTTCTACAGATGCGAGCTACATACAGAACTAGTGTCTTGAAGACGAAATTATCATTGCTTTATTAAACAGCAGTAATACCCAGCTTATGCATGTAAATTCTCTCAATGATTTATATACCTGTTGTATCAGCAAAGATGGCACATTCAGAGTTCTGAAACATGGAGAAAACTATTTTATTTATAAATAGTTTTATTTGTGTAATCAAAATTTGATATAGAGGCCTATTTTATAGATATTACTGGGTTTCTCAATCCAAGAAATCTGAAACATCAACCATGTCTTCAACGGGATTCGAACCTCAGGCCTTCCAATTGCTAACTCCACGTGATAATCACTTATACTAAGAACACATATCGGATAATGTTATAATTACTTACACTTTACCAACCACTGAAACGGCGACTAAAGGATGGCAGAAGACCCATTCGACCAAATCCAAACAGTTATAATCCATCACATTTTATTCTGAGGACTAGTGTAGAAACTTATTGAAACTATTAGGATTGGAAAACATGAAACCTCGACTCGTTCCTTGCCAGATGCAACTGGAAGGTCCTGTCGATGGTATATTACACTTGTTAGATGGATATACTAACCACTTATAACATCCGAATACACAAGGAAGAATGCGATATTTTGTTCCATGTTATGAATTCTTAAAAGTTTCACAGACTTTGTGAAACCCCTGTACAATACCATTCAAACCGTTGGTTCAGTTTGTAGAAAATGCATATTCAAATAAAAAAGGTTCTAAAAAGTGCAATCGAACTATAATTTTAATATGCAGATCATTGAGGATTCAATAATTCTTAGCCAAAGGTTCACAAGTACGTTTTTTTCAATCTAAAATTAGATTTACCGTTCAACCTCACTATGAAGTCTCCTTGTCAAGAAATTCAAGGAATCAAATCGTTGTCTTCGTCGGAACTTGATCAAGCTCCAGAACTATAATGCCATAGCTCCATGAAATTTACTTTTAAATTATGTGGTATTATATTAAATTTTTTTTTATTTCTGTAGAATTAATAATTTATTGTATTGTTAATTAATTAATACTACATTCGTGAAACTTATGTTCGAGACTCTTTAATAAAAAATTATAATGAAACGATTATTTTGTTTTTACTACACGAAAAATATAGTTTTATAAGTTTCGTAACTCAACTAAATTGATACCACGACTGAATACAGCTAACCTAGAGTGCTTTCGAAGATTTTATTCTATAGTTGATTTATTCTATTGAAACACTACATTTAAATACCTTATTCTAGATGAGTTTGAACTATTATTTAAACTATTATGAAATATTGCCATTGTAATTTTAACAAGTGCATTACAGTGAAAACTCTCATGACAGCCACCTTCTAAGACAGTCCCTCTGAATGTCAACGGCACTTCTTGGAACACAAATAAAATTTGATATTCTACGGCAGTTCTTTAACACGACCATCATCACAAGTAATTAAAGTCATTTGGAACTATGGATAACTGTCCCACAGAAATTACTTTCATGTTATAAATACCCAGAGCAAAAGTTTCCTAAAATTTTCGGATCATTACGCTACCATGCATTTATCATTCATGCAAACGGGCAAGTGCGAAAGGAAAACCCAGAATTTATCGTGCGCACAGGATAGCAAATAGCCATTTTTAATAGTATTGAGTTTCAGCATAGCATAAGCTATTTATTTTTCAAATTTAATTAATCTATAATGGTTAAATTTAATAAACTGAGTAATTTAAAATCAATAAATTTATTTCTTAATAATTAAATAATTATTTTATCATTTATTTACTGTTT
>KK118650.1:102422-149321 GCA_000611955.2 Stegodyphus mimosarum
AGCTGTGTAGGTAACCTGTACGCTCTGTTCTGTGTCTTTAAAATGTTCAAGATTATCCAATCGCCCGCCCCGTGCAAGATACGGTCAGTGATACGTTTTTTTGTCTGTAAGAAACCTGTCTACTGCAGACATTTACCGGCAGATTTTTTAAATTTACGGAGGTACTGCCATGAGTGAAGGCAAAGTGCGTAAGTGGGTCAGAGACCTCAAAGCTGACCGCATCCAACGCCCAAGATGAGTCCCGCTCCGGTCGGTCCCGCTCCAGTCAGACGAAATGGTGGCTTCAGTCGAAGCGATAATCCGTGAGAACAGACGTTTCACCATAAGCACTCTTTCAAACCGAATTTTCTGAAGTGTCTAGTTTAGGACGTGAAAACGGCCCTGACCTCTTGGTTATCAGAGCAGGCGGGCGGCAAGTTTCTACGAAGAGGGTATTCAAAATATAGTTCTAAGATATAATAAATGTTTAAGCAAGCTTGGCAATTACGTTGAAAAATAGAGAAACGTATGTAGAATTCGAAAATAAATTTGGTTTTTGAAAATTTTCTTTAGTTTGATTCTTATTTTCAAACGGTCCGTACTTAAAAAACACATCTCGTATTTAACACAATTTAAAATAATCCTTTAAAGAAATGTATAGAGAATACACAAAACGAAATGTTTCACAAACTAGTAAGTATAACATTTTTACCATTGAAAGCAGCATTCTTTTTAAAAATGAATAAATGACAGAGATATATCAGAATATTATGGATTTCTTCATTAGAAGAGAATGAAACTGACTATTTTCCTACCTTAGTTAACTTTTCAAATGAAAGAATTTTACAGTAAAGTTTATAGTTAAATATTACTACATTTGTATCTTCAGTTAAACTTTAGTGAATATTTTCCACAATGCCATAAAGAAAATTCTTGGATTTGAAACCTTTTCGTGACGATAGCTGAGCTGAAAGATATGAGCACAGCTGATTTCGAAAATTTAATTGATTTAAAGACTGATTCCAGCATAAAGGAAATCTATATTTAATCTGAATAATATGTTCATCGTTGACGTGAAGAACGAAAATTATTTCCCCAAGAAAAGACCGATGAAGTGTTTTCCCTGCCAGGAGTACTGCCATATTCAGCACACCAGTAATAATTTAGAATATTGCTGTCAATGCGGTGAAGGCCACTGAAGGGGGCGTTGCTCGAAAAATCCAGAGGAAAACCGTCTTTATTTTGTGGTGACAGACACGCCAGTAGCTATCGAGAATATAGATTCTAAAAAGCAAAATCTGACAGCACTAAAATCCAACGAAAAACCACAGCCCCATCATAGAAAAGAAAATTTTTCAGCTCTACATACAAAAGAAGAAAATTTTATAAACTCCGAAAGAAAACTTCATACAGCAATACCGTTAAGAGAAAAATTAAGCTTCCTCTTCGAAGATTTGACTGAAGCTACGGAATAGATGCAAGAAAAGAAGATTCGGGAATTTCTTGAAAACATCAATTATTCCATACAAAAAAATTAAAAGCTAAAACTATTGCAGACAAATTAAAAGCTGGATTCACAGCAGCAAATGCTAATTCAGTTTGCTGAGAGCGAACATTAAAGTTGACCGTTATTCAAAGGCTTTTTTTCATTACTGAAGAAAAGAAACACAGAGCAAAGTTCTTGCGTAAGAAACGGAAAGAGCTGATACTGAGATAGCAGCGTCAAACCTGCTAATTTTTATCCCCTATTTTCTGCTCCGGCAAGATTTTTCATTCCTTGTCTTTGACGATGGTGCGAAAGCACCTTATCGTCTTTAATTCCCGTGAATGGCCTTAAGCCCAAATAAGATTTTGGGGTTATTATAATTTATTTATCAACCGAATGGACTGACCAGTTTATTCTTCAGAAATGAATCCGACTGACCATGTGTGGGATGCTTTAAGCCATCGAATTTCAGATCACCAAATGCCGCCAGGTGCACTTTCAAAAGAGGTTTTGCTTTCGGCCAGATATAATCAACAGTTGTTAAATTCTCTAAAATCAAGATGAAAGATTTGCATTTTACCAGACGTGATCACATTAAAGAAAAATTTTGCAAAACTGGGAAGTTCATTATTCCATCACTTTAAACTTTTCATAAATTTGACTTTAAATTCAATATTTTATATTAATCAACTGGCAAATGATAATTTATGTTAAATAATGATTTTCGTGATTTTTTTTAAATAATACACTGTGTTGCAAAACATTATATGCATCCAAAAAGAATTGAGCTACAACTACGAAACTCGGCAGTAGTACAGTGTTTGCGTAAATAAAAAAATGGACAGAAACTGGGGCAAAAAAAAGCGTTTTATTTACGAGTAATAGTACAACTAATGTGAAAACCAGCCGGTGATAAAGTCACCCCTGGCAGCTATAAAAGCCGATACTCGATTGGGCCTGAGTTTATCAATTTTTCCATGTACCTCTGCGGTAGACTGGCAAATAGAGCAACTGGTCAGCGAGTTGGGACGTATTTGTACACGGCTGAATTTGCCTGCTCATCATGTCCCAAACATATTCGATAGGCGATAAGTCTGGAGTCCTCGCAGGCCACTCGAGGACATTAACACGTAGAAGAAATTGTTGGGAAATTCGTGCTGTATGTGGTTGAGCTACTGGGAAACAGAACCTGGACAACCTGCTAAAATAGACAGTACGATCGGCTAGAAAATGTCTGCAGCGTACATGCGAGCAGTCAGAGAACCTCGCAGTATGACTAATGGAGAATGGCTGTCGCAGCTGATCGCTTCCCAGACAATCACACCTCTGTTCTGGCTGTGTACCTCTCAATAACAAATGGCACATTGGATTGTCCACCTCTCGGTCTCCAGAGATGTATACGGCGGTCATCAGCATTGAGAGAAAAGCGTGATTCGCCGCTGAATATCACATTTCTCTAATCGGGCACTGTCCAGTTTGAGCGACAGCGGCGGCATGCAGGATGACACTACTTATGGTGGAGTGTCAATGGCAAGCGTCTTAATGAACGTCAATATCTGAGGCCGGTGTCACTTAGTCCAAGGACGGACAACGACCATACCAATATCAGCGGGATCAGCCTGTTCCACCAACTGGGCTCATTTAGCTCTATAATGAGACCCCGCTCAAAGTCTGACAGCTATTCGTGACGCTTTCGAGTACGTCTTAAAGGCAACTTTCGTCACAATGTTGTGTACCCGGACCGTCAGGGCGGGTGTAAACTCCCGTCACTCGTCGCACCTATCATTTTACATACTTCCAGCTGCGCATTTCAGACGCGAGTTGTATCACTCCACAATGCTGATTT
This sequence comes from Stegodyphus mimosarum, assembly GCA_000611955.2. Lineage (NCBI taxonomy): Eukaryota > Metazoa > Arthropoda > Arachnida > Araneae > Eresidae > Stegodyphus > Stegodyphus mimosarum. The sequence continues at coordinate 105,734 of KK118650.1, forward strand.
GTACTGCAAGCTTAATCATTTACACAACGCCCCAAAACACATTTGTATACGGCGTTTCGTAGTTCTGGTTTAATTTTTTCTGGGTGCATATATATGTATATATATATATATATTTGCAACAGCGCAGGGCCGATCCTAGAGGAAGCAAGATGGTGCAGAGTATGGGGACGGCTAAGTTTAAGTGCGGCGAAATGATTATCAAACATATTATATTTCTGTAAAAATGGGCAGCTAGTTTTAATTTGCACGTGAGAGGGGGGGCGATGGTCTAGGATCGGTTCTGCAAAAGAGTGTATTTCAGCAAATATTATTTCTGTCACTATGCTATAATTCTGACGAGTAATGTATTATGACTTTACTTTTATATTATCTAAATAAATGATGAAATTCTGGCAAAATTTTACAAAGACCCTTTTGAACTTTGAATGAAATTCGCACAACCCCCCTTTTTTCCATATCAAACTTATATCTATTTAATACTGAATTTTATTTAATTTTTAAGGAGCAAATATCTTCTATCCATTTTGCTGCAAATACATTACTTATAAACGCAAAGCAAATGAAAAATAACAAAGGAAGTAACGATTATAACGTCATTTAGTGGAGAAATAAAAAGGAAATGCTATAAATTGAAATGTTTGTCTTCAGTTTCTTAACTTCTTGCTTAAACCTAATTACTTTGTTTTAATAAAAGATGTGAAGTGACAAGTGGAAAAAATAAGCGCCGAAAAGATAATTTCAGCATTTATGAAGAAACTGTTCTTAAAAAACAAGGCGGTATAAATTCGTACAGAAAGTTCGTGAACCGAAAATAAATGAATAAAAACATTCATTTTAGATTTAATATATTTCGGGTTTCTGTAAGAATGTCTGCAGATAACAATTAAAATTACTAAATGAAGCAATTTTATCAAGTATGGGAACTATTATTCGGGTTAAAATTACGTAGGATACTTGGCAATTTTAAGAACCTGATCCAACAATTGGCTGGTCATGAAGCAAATAATCACACTAACGTTTACAGAGGATACCGTGAATAAACAATGTAAATGTCACGCAACCTCGAATGACGTCACTCGTGATGTCATAGAAACTAAATTGCTAAAGCTATCCGTCTAGAAATTTCATGATCATCCTTAGCAGGTTTGTTTTTTAAGTGATACATACAAGAAGATATGATCACATCTCTTTGATTCTATGACGTCCCCAAGGAATTTTAAGATGCTTTCCATTTTTAATTCATCATCAGTAAAAATGGAACACATCATCGGATTCTTGTCGTCTTGCAACTGAATGTTCCCATATAACTAATTTTTTTCCGAGGCATTTTTCGAGGGCATTGCTCATTTTTCATGTCTTCTACTTCGAAATAACCTAATGTCTCTACAAGTGTACTGGTCGTATCTTAGAATTGAAACAATATAATACGTGTCTGCGGATTACATTTTGATAACAGACATTGCTTTTCACAGAAAACGATAACATTTTCAAATGTTATTCATAAGTAAATAATATGTGAACTGAGCTACAGTTTTAGAAAATTAGAAGGCCAGGACAAAACCTCTTTAGGAGGTATCTCCCCTCCATTCCTTTTTTCCACGTAGCAGATAGCCAGTAGTATTTCGTGGAATAACTAATAATTCAACATTTTGTCATTTAAAGTTATTTAAAAAAAACTTTTATTTATTGAATAAAATATAAGCTTTTATATTTTAAACCACGGTTTCCTAAAAAGTAGGTTACATTAAGTGCTTAATGTAAATGGCTTATCGGCCTAGAAAAAAGCACTAAAGGGAAAAAAATCTGAAAGGACTCAGATTTTAAAGTTGCAGCACACTGTTTTCAAAGCCTCTGGTGCGACTCTGTTTTTATATATTATATGACTTAAAAGCAAACATTCAACAACATAGCATTTTTGAGCATTACAAGCGTCCGTATGTTATTTGAAAAATTATACATGGTAAAACTGACTCGACTCAAAAGTGAGGATACGTTTATAAGCTTTATAAGCCATACACGTTTTCACCCAAAAAGCAAATATTCAATAGCATGATATTTTTGAGTGTTATGAGCGTCTATACGTTATGGGAATTACAAAAATAAGTTATAAAAGTCACAAATTGAATTTAAATATTTACAGGAATTTACAACAATATCGATTCTGTTAAGGATGTGCCTAAAAAAATTGGAAAAAAAGAGTATCTTGCGGATTAAAATTAGGCAAAATAGGAACCTTAGTTGGGCGCAGATTTTGAATAAAACTCTGTCGATTTCGAGAGTGATCAAACACAGGTCCCTCTTCTTCAACAGGCAATAATAATAATTATTATTATTATTTCAGAGCAAAAATAATTTTTGCTGCTGAAGCAGGAGAACTCGTGTTTAATGGCTTTTGTGATCGACAGAGTTTTATTCAAAACCTATGAAGAATGAGGCTGCTTTTTGCCTAATTTAAAATTTTATTTGGAGTGCTTTTATTCTAATTTTAGCTCAAGAATTCTTAATTTTTCCGCCTGGATTTGTTAAACCTAGGGTTGAAAAAATACATAAAATCTCTCATGCTTAAATATTGTAAAAGCATTTGGAAACTCCCCTAAATTGTGAAGGCCCGGAACAAGTGTCCCGCTTCCCGTTGCGTAAATCAGACCCTGTATAAAAGCAAATAGTTTAGAAGATTATTCCTTATACCAGTGGTCTTCGGACTTAGTCAATTCGGGGAAATCCTAAAATTGTAATTTCTTGCGGAAACCTTTTATGTGAAAAATGATTATTTTTTAAAAAATTTTACTCTGTTTATATTATTTTATGTAACAGATTAAATTCACGATTAAATATTATTTAGCCAATCAATTTATATGTTTGGCATATGGTGTTAAAAATTCCTTCGAACTTTGATTTGGACTAGCTGGTCCCTGGAGGAGATGCATGGAACCATAGGATTCCGTGAAATAAACTTAGAACATGGTTTTCAAATATTTTCAATTGAAATACAGACAGAACATTTTATAGTTAAAATCTTTTACAGAAATAACTCACAACTGAAAAGTTTCACCTTACAAGCTCCCAATTAACAAAAGTCTGACAACAAAAAGTTATCAGGACTTAGCATTCTGTGTGTATTCTTTGAGAACATGGTAAATTCTGTAAAGGGTTCTTATCCTTACGTTCTAAGTCCTGAACTGGAACAGGGAGCGGAAGGTACGCTATGTTCTGATGTAACTGCTGGGCTGGAGAATAACTGCACGTGAAGGGATTTGAAATCCTCTTTTATTCAATCACTATTAAATACAAACCTCCCAATTCGGGAGAGATACAGAAAGTAAAAGACCACACTTGGGTCGAACTTAACAATCAAATAAACTTAAATAAATTTAAATGTAACTTAAATCAAACTTTGCTTCGCAGAGCAATTCGCGGAGATTGGCCTCTATCTAAAAGGGTGCGTAGCAAGATATACTAAATACTACCGCACTTTAATTTATTTTACAATGCAATCACGTAGTAAGCACTATGGCTTATAAATTTAAACTGCTAGCTGGTCAGGCGAACGTTGAGCAGCGTGACCGTGATCTGAGGCAAAGCTCTCACACACCGAGAGGTTTCTACCTCTGGCTTAAATAGTGCTTGGCTGAACTTCAAAAATTAGCATAAGCTAAAAACGCGCGCTTCTTCTGACAGGAAGTTGAAGCAGAGAGGAGATAGAAAAGATTTAAATTAAAATAAACTTGGTTAGTTTAACTAAAACCTTACAAACTTCCCGCCAGAATTGCGATAGTTAAACTACTTTGGTCCAAACGGACCATGTTGAAAACTAGCAATTCTAAATAGTCGAAAATTTCACTGTTCTAAACTTAGGCCAACTCTTACAAGGCAATATATGTTTGTGTAAAATACAGACGAAATTTTCTGGAACAACAATCTTCAACATTTTTTTTTTCAAGTCTTATTCTTCAAACAGTCTTACTCCTTCCAGCAAAATCTGGAAGGAAAACAACTTTAGTATGACATAATAACAGAATAATTCTAAGTGGTACAAATCCTTATTTTTTTTTTTCTGTGTAATTTTGCACACACACATTATCATTCAAGCACAATTAAATTCTTCCCCCGTATGCTCTCTCACCGGTGTTGGATGTAAAGCAAACCGCCATTGCGGGTTTTTATGTGTTCGGGGGTGTTCAACTCTTCCACCTACAATCGACTAACATTAGTTAGAACTTGACATACGAGACCTGAAAAAAACGCCCTATAACCAGCTAATCCTAAGGTTCTCACTAGCTTTATGTCTAACACTTTAAGTGTATTTGGTGGAGAGCCTAATTAACACTTGCATTCTAAAATAGTCAATCTTTAACTTTTCATGCATACAAATTCGCAGTTTGCACACAACATTCACATTAATATTGCACTTAACGTGCATTGCTAGCATAATATTATTTGTTACATTTCATAACACATTAACAATTTCATAGCAATCCTGAAATGCAAATAGAGGTTAAATTTCTAAGCTTACAGAAATATAGGTTAAATTTCTAAGCTTACAGCAAGTGCTTCCTATTCCTTTCTCAAGGTACTTTCTTGAAATATCAAATTACATTGAATTAATAGTCTACAGACTAAATCGTGTTTTTCAATTTTCCGAATTTTCATTCTAGACATTTTACAAGTCTTTAGACAAAGCGTCATACAAAATCATTTAGTTAACATATTCTTTTCAGCAATTCATTGCTTTTACAGAATTAATCTATTTACAAAACATTAAGTGATTTTAAATCTTTGAAAATTACAATTTCTTTTAACAAAACATTTTACTTTCCATATGAGGACTTATCGCTCACTTGGCGTAAAAGTCAACCTCGCTTGAGGTAAAATCAGCCCTGCAACTTGCAGTATACTCAAAAATTAACTAAACTTTTGAATACGAAATTGTACTTATCTTATTATGATCGTCCATCCTTTTCTTGGCCCAATCTTTAAAACTTGAGTAAGTTGTGGCCTGGTTCAGTTTCCTCGTTTTTCGTTGTTCTTTCGGAGCCTGCTCGTCTCTTTTTCTTTTGAAATTCCGTCGTTGTATCCTCGGCAATTTCCTTTGTAGAGGAGGTTGCTCCGCTGGACGTTTGGTGGACTGGGCCCTTCTCTCCTGGGCCCTTGCTCGTTGCTTGTCCTGGTTCCTGCTGTATTCGGGAAGTTGATTCTCAGGCTGCAATCGACGTTTCTTGCTTCTCAGGCACCTGTCCGATGATTCCACAGTTCTTTTGGATACATTGGGCTTCCCTTGCCCATTCTGCTTTCTTCTCTTGGTGCGCTCGTAATTCCGTTCGTAGATTTGTTCACCTGCATCGTGAGACTTTCTTTTGAAACCACCTTTTTGGTTCTTATTTCTTTGTTGGGGGGGAGCTTTCTTCTTCTGACATTTCGATGCCGTTGTAGCTGGTTCCTGCTGTTTTTGCTGACGTATATCTTCCTGGCTAGTCGATTGCCTCGGATCCTGAAACGAATCTTTAAATACAGCCATTTTGCTGCGATTATAGAACGGTTTTATTTGGTCCACATTCGCTTTGAGCGTTTGACCATCATTTCTTTTTAATATAACCACTGCCCCCGTAATTTGTTCAATTGTGAACGGGCCTTCAAAACGCGGAAAAAATTTCCCCACCTTTTCCTCTGGGGCATTTGACAAGTTGTGTTTAATCTTCAACACTTCATCTCCCACATTGTACTTGACCTCTCTTCTTTTTAGGTCATAGTACAATTTCTGTTTTCTTTGGGCCATTTCTATATTTTCCGTCGCTTCCCGTATTAACTTTTGTATATCACTCATTTTAAATTCTTCTGCCCTTTCCTGTACAAAGAACAGTTTATCTAGGGGGGTCAAGATCTTTCTTCCTAAGAAGAGTTCAGCGGGTGTTTTTTGTGTAGTATCGTGTTTGGCGGTCCTAAGTGCAAATGCAAATTCATTTATATGGCTATCCCAGGTAGAGTGATAGTTTTTCACATAACTACGAATTATTTTCACTACATTTCTATTCACCCGTTCCGCTATGTTTGACTGCGGACGATACGGGACCATCTTTAGATGACGTATGCCCAGTTTTGCACACATTTCCTCAAACATTTTACTAACAAACTGAGGACCATTGTCTGAAATAACTTTTAGGGGCGCCCCGTATTTTAAAATATACTTATTTAGAATTGAATCTACTACAATTTTTGCAGACGCGCGTTTTAACGGAATTAACTCTAACCATTTGCTAAAATGATCCACTATAACTAAAAGATATCGGCTTTTATTAACTTTACTTCGAGGGTAAGGTCCAAGTAAATCGATGCCTATTATTTGATTTGGGAATTCTGATTTAATACTATTTAGGAACCCGGCCGGGCGGAAATTAACATAATTATTTAATTGACATGTTGGGCACGACTGGACATACGCCCTAGTAAACTTTTGCAGTTCTGGAAAGAAAACTGCCTCGCGAACTCTCTGAACAGTTTTTCTTATACCTAAATGAGCCGAAATGGCACAATCATGCAACTCTTCTAATACATTCAACCTCATGCTAGCTGGGATAACCGGTCTATATTCATGATTCTCATTAGTAGCTTTCGTATAGAATAACAGTCCGTCAATTAATTCGTAATTTTCGGCCCTATTTCTTATCGGCACAATATCCGGATGATTGAAATTCTCAGGGTCGGCCAAATAATTGTATATATTTTTGAACTCCGGATCTTTTTTGAGTTCGGCTATTACTGTTTCACGAGAATCTAATACTTTGGATGTTAACATGGCTATCTTAATTACACTTCCATTTTCATCTAAGTTAATTCTGCTTAAAGCATCTGCCACAACATTTTCCTTTCCCGGCGTATGTTTAATTATTAGGTTATATTCCTGTAATTTGAGAGCCCACCTTATTAATCTGGGTGATAAATTTTTTCCAGAATAGAGTCTAGTGACCGCCGCGTGGTCGGTATATACAGTTACTGGAGAACTTCCAAAGAACACACGAAATTTCTGTACTGATGCTAACACTGCGAGAGTTTCTCTCTCTGTTGCGGAATAGTTTCTTTGGGTTTCATTTAATGTTCGGCTGAAAAAAGCCACGGGCTGACCATTTTGGGAAAGCACTGCACCAATCGCGAAATCTGAAGCGTCCGCTGAAATCTCTAATCCTTTATCCCCTTCTGGAAATTTTAAGACGGGAGCTTGAGTCAATGCGTCTTTCAATTTTTGAAACGCCAAGTTGGCTTCTGCTGACCACGAAAACCTAGCTTTTTTTCTTTTCAACTTTAGCAGTGGCTCAGCTATTTTTGCAAAGTCTTTAATGAAAGCCCGGTAATATGAACACATCCCGAGAAACGACGATAATTTCTTCGCTGTTTTAGGAACAGGATAATTTCTAATGGCTACTATTTTTGACTGATCCGTTTCGATTCCCTTTTGGGAAATTTTAAATCCTAAATAACGTAACTCTTTTGCGGCAAATTTACATTTAGACGCATTTATCTTTAAACCAGCTTCGTTTAACAATGAAAATACTTTTCTTAAATCTTGTAAGTGTTGTTCTAGAGTACTACTCGTAATTATAATATCGTCTAAATATATGAAAGTGCTTTTACCAAGGACTGGTCTTAAGACGATGTCCATACATCTTTGGAACGTTGCCGGCGCGCCGGATAATCCGAACGGCATTCTAAGAAATGCGTACGTACCAGATTTCGTTATGAACGCGGTTTTGTGTACGTCCTCGGGTTTTACCCCAATCTGAAAATAGCCACTCGTGAGATCTAATGTAGTCATGTATTTTGTAGACGAAATATTTCGAATAATTTCTTCAATTATCGGCAACGGATATACAGGATATTTTGTAACTGAATTTAACTTGCGATAATCTATAGCAAAACGCCACCGCTTCGGGTGCGTAATCGGGTAATCATTATTTTTCTTACACAGGACAACGGGGCTAGCATAACTGCTAGAAATTGGCGTGATGATTTTATTCTTTAACATCTCTTTAATATGATGTTCAATTATTTCTTCTTTTGTCCTATCATATCTATATGGCTTTTGCCTAACTGGCTGAGCGTCCCCCGTGTCAATGTCGTGGTTCACCACCTGCGTAAAGCCTGGTACATCACTAAATAAATTCGCAAAGTGACTTACCAGACCTTGGATTTTCTCTTTTTCCTCTGCTTGTAAATGTTCCAAGTCCAGCTGCGGGGGCTTATCATTCTTCGCTTCAATTGGCTTCATATTTAATGTTAGTTCTCCCCCCTTGAAATCAATTTTTGCTTCTGCCAAACTAAAAAAGTCCACACCTAGAATAATACAAGTCTGCAGGTTACGCACAATATAAAACAGGATTCTTACCTGTTCGTTGTTGATACGCACGAACAATGGTACTTTTCCTAAACAGCTACATTTTTCTCCTTGGGCCGCTATGACATCCGTGTCTCTTGCACTAAAAATTCTGTAACGTCGAAAGTGCTTCTTAAAGAATCTTTCCGATACGAAGCTGCTTTGGGCTCCTGTATCCAAGAGGGCTGTCGCCGGTATGTTGTTGATTAGAACTTCAATCTTCGGCAAACTCAAATTCTTAACGACCACGGTGTTTAAATTGATTTTGGAAGGGTTTTGCGCTGCTTCGGACTTCTTCACCTTCCTCGAAGAAATCCCTCTTAGTTTAAATTCTTTTTCTTCTGGTTGCCCTCGGAATCTTTGCTTGTTCTTCTATTAAATTCCCTTCGTTCGCCGCTCGCTTTAGGAGACACATCTTTCTTCGGCCATTGCTTCGCCTTATTCCCGTAACTTTGATTTTGCTTTTGCTGCGGTCTTGGCGAACTCCACTGACTTCTTCGCTCAAATTGGCGTCGTCGTTCGTTGTCGGCTGTTCTTCGGCTTTCAAATTGTACCGCGAGCTCAAATAATCTGTCTAATGTTGTTGGATTTCTTAGTTCGATGAAATCTTGAACTTGGGGCAGTAGCCTAGGAAGTATAACTTGAATAATTTCAGGATCCGGGCGACTTCCATACAAAAGCTTGAAAACTTGAATTTTCCTCAAAATAAAATTAGACAAATCTTCTATTCTTTCTTGGTATCGGCTAAACAGTTCAGCTTCCAATCTGGCTCGATCTCGCACCACGGGAAATGCTTTCACTAGAGAATTCTTGAAATTTTCATACGTGTATGTGGGGCTTCCTGGTTCCCCCAAGAGATTCTTTCCGATGCACTTGAACCAACTTAGCGCTTGGCCCTTCAAAGCGCTGGTAGCAAGAGCGACTTTCTGAAATTCGTGGACTGGATATAGCATGAAGTGGGAGTCTAGCTTTTCCAGGAAATTGATTACGGCTGTCTTGCCGTCAAAACTTGCCGCTGGCTTCATGGCTGCTCGCATGGTTTGTACGATGTAGCCGAATCCTTCTATGCCAGGAGGTGCTATCTCAGGATTCTGGACAGGTACAGCAGGTGTCTCAGGTTCGTCTTCTTGTTGTTGAGGCCATCCTCTTCTTTTTGTGCGGGCGCCACTATCAGGACTTAGCATTCTGTGTGTATTCTTTGAGAACATGGTAAATTCTGTAAAGGGTTCTTATCCTTACGTTCTAAGTCCTGAACTGGAACAGGGAGCGGAAGGTACGCTATGTTCTGATGTAACTGCTGGGCTGGAGAATAACTGCACGTGAAGGGATTTGAAATCCTCTTTTATTCAATCACTATTAAATACAAACCTCCCAATTCGGGAGAGATACAGAACGTAACAGACCACACTTTGGTCGAACTTAACAATCAAATAAATTTAAATAAATTAAAATAGAACTTAAATTAAACTTTGCTTCGCAGAGCAATTCGCGGAAGTTGGCCTCTATCTAAAAGGGTGCGTAGCAAGGTATACTAAATACTACCGCACTTTAATTTATTTTACAATGCAATCACGTAGTAAGCACTATGGCTTATAAATTTAAACTGCTAGCTGGTCAGGCGAACGTTGAGCAGCGTGACCGTGATCTGAGGCAAAGCTCTCACACACCGAGAGGTTTCTACCTCTGGCTTAAATAGTGCTTGGCTGAACTTCAAAAATTAGCATAAGCTAAAAACGCGCGCTTCTTCTGACAGGAAGTTGAAGCAGAGAGGAGATAGAAAAGATTTAAATTAAAATAAACTTGGTTAGTTTAACTAAAACCTTACAAAGTTACTTAAAAAAATTTTTAATATTTTTAAATATTACCAAACATGCAAATGTCCCTCCCTTTTTAAAATTGTATTGTTACGAGTTTTGTGCATAGCTATATAATTTTAGTGAAACGGGTGTATTTCTTTTGTATAACGTAACACGAAAATCTAAAGGGCAGAAGCTTGCCGGAGGGAAAAGTAAGAATACACAAGCAATAGCGAGGTAGCCATTTACGCAATATTAAACAGAAAAATCGCCAATGGTTCGGTCCCTGTATCACCGTAATAGGTATTGTAATTGAATTTTAATTGGTGTTTTGTTTAAATGGATTCGGCCATTCTATGCCTTCCAGTGAAAGAACTAGAAATTTTTCGGCGGCCAGGTGAAAACTATACAAGGCCGGAAGACCGACTTTGGAGTATTGAAAGCTTCTCCTTTTAGATGCGCTTTTTTGCGTTGTGTTTAACGTTCTACGTAGTTTGAAGTGTAACTAATGATTGTATTCTTTGATACTATGAACACCTGTACGAGTATTTCTGTGGAAAGTTCGAGAACTGTGAAGTATGGCTTTTGATAAAATAAATTTGATCAACCTATCATCGGAGCTGCGTGAATTTAATCTTTTACGAACCCGCACGCACGTAACAATATGTATTGCTGTCAGCTCATAAAATAAAATTTCTACAGTTGAATAAAATTAAAACATATCTCAAATATAGTTCAAATTTTAAAAGCTCCGATACTTTCTTTTGCACTTTTTTTTTAAATGGAAAGTGTTATGAACTGAAAAATATAACAATGATAAAAAAGATATTGCTCTATGTATAAAATCCGGAAAAGAATCCATAGAACTGAAGAACGAGAAGAACGGTGGCCAAATAGAATTACTGAACACTGGAAGCTCAATTCGAGTCTAAACCGGATGAACGAACTAGCTACAACGGCTTTTTTGTGGTTTACTCTATGTGTCCTATGTTTAACATAAACACGAGCCACTTTCACATAGAAAGCTCTCCACGAAGGCATTCCGTACCTTACGCAGAGAGCCCTCGTAATACTTTGCCGTTATCAATAATTCAACTTAACTCAGTCCTCATAATTCATACATGCAGAAGTCAAGAAAATTTTAGAACTTGGACTCGAGAAAAATTAGGGTTTGTCACATTTCTAAACAAAGTCCAAAATAATGCTGCCATGTCGAAACTAGAAGATGCGTTGACGAGAAACAGCAACAGATTTCAATACAGTCGTCTAATGTTTTCTTCCAGCAAAAAAACATGCATCATCTGACAAGGTCCGAGCGACTCTTTGACGGATGTGTTTACACAGCCGGAGGTGATTTAACGATGTATGTCGAGGCCTTAAGGATTAATGTTTCTTCATCATTTCTTGGAAGAAAGACATATATAAAAATATTCATACTGCTTTTAAAAGTCTTCTAAAGATATCGCTCCAAATAGATAGCGATGTCATTGATTCAGAAATCTGCGATTTCTGAATCAATGACCTCCAAATATCGATTTTTTTCACAGAGTTCATGACCTATCAAACAGAAGTATATATAAGTACATTAAAGAACTTAAAAATGTAATAACAATTTATAAACCTTAAACATCATAGCTTTAATTAAATATACCATAAATTTTTATATATAATAACTTGGAGAGTTTAAGAGGTTTATTGCGTAGATAGAATGACGAAACTTGGAGACCTTCGTAGTTTCAGATTCATATAATTTGTTTTCAAATAAACTTATTCTTGAGACACATATTCTGATTCACTCATCATCATGAGCGCAATTTGCACCTAATCTTTGGAAATTCACATCTTAAGGCATGCATTTGATGACATAGAGAAGTAAATCGCTATGTTTTAACTTGAGGCATCCAAGCGGAAATGTGCTTCAAGTTAACTTTAGTGCCTAACTTAAACTTTCAGAAGCCTAGGAAAATGTCAAAAGGTTTTGGTTATCTTTGGATCAAAAGGTTTGGCCTTTGATTTGAAATGAAATCTTAGTCGCTGTTTGATTAAAATGCACCTGCATTCGTTATGTAAGATAGCATGATACAGATTAATTTGATTTTATGTTTCCGATTTCTAATCGGAAACTTAAATATGGTTATGTATAAAATAGGAAAAAATATGGTTATGTATAAAATAGGAAGGGAAAATATCGAAATTAAATTAGAAGATTAGGGCCTATTGCAAATTGAAATTTTGGTTTGCATTTTTTTATTTTGCATATCCCCCTTCAAAGAGAAAAAGGCTCAGTGACAGAAAAAAGACACTGGATCAGTAAAATAAGAGAAACATAATTTGGAAAACAGAAATCATAAAATTTTGTACTAAATTCTTAGATAATTTAGAATATCAATCTTGAGCATTGTATTGAGAATAAGTGAAATTTTTAGAGTTCTATTGAGATTTGAGTCTGATGTGGGAAAAGTTCTTGTTTCTCAAAAGTAATTCTTAAGAGTCCTATTCATTATCAATATTTCAGCAAAATTTCATTACGTTCTTGTTTTTGGAAAGTCCACATGCCGATTAAGATTCTTCAGGGAAGACTTTTTTTTTTCTTTTGCTTGTTTCTTCAGGGAATATTTGTTTTCGCAAGATATCACAAATGTAGAAATTGTATATTGTGTATTGCTTATTTTGAATAATCATAACAAATTTCAAAATTTCATAACACACTAATTTTTTTGCACATGAAATACATTTTAACATCACAAATGTTATAATATTCTAAAGGAAATTACAGCTTCATTTTTATTATTTTATTTCTAATTTCTTATTTAATAGAAAACTGGGAATCTCCGCAGCACTTCAAAATAAGCTACTAAAGCTTGTCTGTTGTTTAGGTTATTACTAGGTGTTTCATAAACCATTTTATGCAATTCGCATAAGGATATCTACTGCACTAAAAATAATTACAGAAGTGGAATGTTCGCAGTGCCTGCTTACCAACTATGCAAAGTAAGCCCGGACCTGGAGCCCGATTTCAGGGACCCTTAAAATCGTTTTTTAACTCTATTTATTTCTATGAAAGCAAGAAAATTGGACATCGGAGGACCCTGTACGAATACGCTTGCTTAAGCACAGTTTAGCAGTTTTCCTCAGATCCCGAATGAGTATAGTTTCATATGTAATTGCTTGGAACAAAAAGTGATACTCTTATATACGCCCTCAGATGTATGGCATCGCCAAATGTGGCGATATGTGTTCTGCGCTGGTTTTCAGCGCGATTATGTGTTCTGCGATGTTATTTGTATGGAAACCCTTTTGACGTTGAAACTTTATTCTGCTGGAGTGTTTTTATTTGCTGGTTGATTGGTTTGGCGGACGTTTTGAAATGGCTTATGTTGCAATGAAAGACGTGGTGGCAAAACTTCAGTCGCATATTTTGGATTGTGTGCAAGGTAAATTTAGCATTAATAGGTACGATGTTGGAGTTGTTAACGAGTCTCTTGTTTACGAGTGTGTTTATGCGGATCGAAGTGTATTTTTGGAATTTTTCGCGGAGTTTGGTGTGTCCGAAATGCGGAGCTAATATGAAAACTCGTGCGAAGAATGGCGTTTCTGATGGACTTGAGTGGGTTTGCAGGCAAATGGTTGCGGGTAAAGTATGTGGCTGTCAGCGAAATTTAAGATTTGAATCGTGGTTTTCGTGTAGTAAGTTAACTTTGATATTTCTGCTGTTTGAAGAAGCATTCACAATAATAAGTGCATTTTATTTTATTGTTGTTCTTATTTTGTAGAATGTTTTGTTCATTGTTTTTTTCTATGAATATCTGTCGTTATTGTTGTTTTTTTTAGTTGTTTGTAATTTATTTTACTTATTCTAGTTTATTTTGTTGATTTGTGCGCAATGCCGAGACTGTGCGGGATGCCTAGGATTGAATTTTCTGATGTTTTTTTTTAAGTTTAAACAGAACGCTGTGTTCATGGTATTGTTTAAATTTATTGTTATCTTAGTTTATTTTAGCAAGGTGTGCGTAATTCCTGTATTCTTACGCTGCATTGTGCAATTCTCTCATGTTTTAAGCTAAAACAGATCGCTGCGTACATGGATTCTTGTCAAACATTTTCGGTTAGAAACTTTACGTTTTTGCTATCTAAAATTTTTGCTTTTGTTTCGGATTTTGGGCGTAAATTGTGTGTTAAAAATGTGGTTCTTGCAGACCTAAAGTTTCAAATGTAGACAAAAAATTTAGATAGTTATATGGCACCGTGGAGTTTCTCACCAAAAATGTTTGGCGTGCAATTTGTCGCCAACTGAGGGCGTGTATAAGAGTAGTTCCGAACACAGTTACCCAGAGGGGGTGTCATCGCCGACCGGTGAGCTACATTTCTCACCGTAAAACGTTATCGATCATAAAGGAACACTCATAATTTTTTACTGTAGGTTTATTGCCCACCATTTGGCATTGAGGAGCTCCAGGAAAGATGTTACTATGCTTTGTTACTTTAAAACAGGCACTTCAAGGGCCTTCCGATCCTCCTCCTATTTGCAGTCATAGCACGTGTAGTCATCATTGCACAGCACTTACTTTCTCCAACTCATCTGGACTGTCGTTCAAGTTGTGCGTCTTTCAGAAAACAAAATACATTAAACGAAAATGAAGTAGAAAATAAACAGTTAGGGGACTCTTGTTGTAGCTCTTTCTGTAGCTGAAATTAACATAGTTATGAGACAAGCCAGGCGGAACAAAAGGTCACTGAAATGCCTATAACAAACTATGATCCCAGGCTTAATGGAGAGGGAATTGAAAGGCAAGTGAGCAGTAAAGAATAAGAAGCTTAAAATGTTGATTGTTTAAACGATTTTGAAACAAATATTTAGGCATTAACTTGAATATGCAAATATCACTGCCGCGCATCTTTACAATAACCGTACCAGATCATGTCAGTCGGCCTTCCCCACTAGCTGGTCGAAATAGTGCCTAATTTTCAAAAAGATAAACAGGGACATATCGGGCCTCCCCTTTAGGGTGATCTTCAGAATTCTTCTATTAAATTTAAATATTTTATATATAAAAAGGGACTAAAATTTTAATTTTGCATTTCAGTTTATGCCTTCCATCAAAAATCACATGCAGGACTTTTTGTTCTCTTGTATTTGCATTGATGATTGATTAACGCTAACCTGCACAGCCTGTCTCTACTACTGCATACTGTTTGTTACCTTCGAAGCTCATGATGTCACGTCCAGTTGTAAGTTGGGTCATATACTTGATTACTAAATTGGTAAGCAATTTAATTATAATATTTTGATCTTATATTTGTTATTTAATTAATTAATGTTTCTGTCAACAAGAAGTTAAATTCTATTTTACCTAAAGAGAAGAAGAGTCCGGTACATATAGTGCGGTTTATTGAGCGATAATCCGCTACATATAATCACAAAAAGCTAAGCCTTGAAGAAATCAAGAAAAAAACTACCATTTCGCTCCAATTATCATATTCGTTTCCGCTAGACATTTAAAATTCCGTTTGGCCTTTCAAACGCCTATCGGATGTCGTCGAAAGTGAAAGCAAAATATCGGACAAATGCATTTGTTAAAAACATACTTGACACATTAGTAAGATAGCATTATCAGTTCGCCGATTTGGATACGAAATAAACATGGCACAATTTACAGAAGTGGAAATTCTTAAGTACTAACTTATCAACAAGAATATAATATTTTAAATAAATCTAAAATACGTTCTAAATACCTGTTCTAAACTATGTTCTACAATACGATAATATCAAAATTATATGAATTTATAGGTACTTGCTTGTAATTAGATTTTATGTATTTTTACAGTCTTATGTACCGTTTCTATTTACGTATCTAATTATTAATGATTTTATACATAATGATTTTATTGTGTATTCTTGTTAAATCGAATTTATGACCATTTATTATGCTTTTTCATATTGAATATGAGTTTTCTCTCCAGGTATTATGTTATAGATCTTTTAATTCTGAATCGATCAACAGTTGACTTGCAAGAACAGCTCAAGCATAACCTGGGAGATAGGAAAAACTCTCTCATCAAATTTTGACCCCATTTTTTGTTGCCAAAATGACATTTTTTTTCCAAAATGGCGACTTTTTGGAAGCTTCTGAAAACGGTTTTAAAGACTAGGAACAATTTTTCTCGTAGTTTCCAGAAAGGTTTCGACAACGCCCAAAATATTGACTGCGCCGGAGCTAAGCGTCAGTTCAATTATCCATTTACAGTCGGGTTTTGTTGAATTGTGTAAAATTGCGCTAAATCCATTAATAAGATGATGTGAGCGGCTGTAAATGGGTCCCCTGTTAAGGAATTCAGGAGCACAAATGAGTTCAAAGCCTGCGAATGGTTAGCTAGACAACATTTCGCTGGGTAATTAATGCTTCAGTTTTCTGCTCTATGAGCGATTTGAATGATCAGCAACATTTCTCACGTACGAAGGAGAATTTGTTTTATTTTTCTCTTTGGGATATTTATTGATATTATCCTGTACATATCCGTATTTATTTCAGTGAGATTTCAATACCTTCCTGTTCATCTGACTTAAAGATTGAGGAAATTTCGAACAACAAGAAGGATGCAACTATATGCGAGGTGAATAAGATATTCCATTTGTCTCTAAATAACCTGGTGGACAGTATTTATGCTATTACTAGACTTTTAATTGATTTCTTTCTATGTCTCTCAAAAAACATTTAGATAGGAACACTCAGTTATGAATTTCTCCGGTAAAGGAGCGTGAGCTAGTTTACTTTTGTACAGCATGGTCCTTTTATTACAGCTAGATAATAGTATATTCATCATATAACTCGACTTGATCAGCAGTTATTTAGAGACGAACTAAATTTATTGTTTATCGACTATATTTCAAATAATTTTACCGCGGCTCCCCTCCCCGCTTTAATTCAATAAAGTGCAATTACGTGCAATTTAATTTGATGGTAAAATACTGAATTCTTTGGCATAGTACACTCGCGCTTAAAAAACAAGCAACAAAAGCTAGAAAGGAAGGTACGAATGTAAAAAGGGGAATTAAAACATACAAGTTACATATGAGGCAGAGGTTGCACCGCCGAATGCGAATAGCAACCAAATCAACCTAAAACACAATTTCGCAATGCCTTTAAAAAGGGGCATGCTGGATCTATGCGTCATTTCGCAAGTAGCGACAATTCTGTGTAATCCGAATGAGCTAAAGAGGAAAGCATGAGCTGAACACACCATTTGCTCGATGAAAAGCGTTGGAAGGCTGCCGGAATGCTGCAAACTGGTTCAAGACAATCTGCAGTTGCGAGAAAGCTCAATGAGAATCATAGTGTTATCAATAGGCTATGGAATTACTACCAAAGGATCAAAATTAATGTAGAAGACGTGGGTCTGGAAGTCAGAGGATTACCACAACAACAGACGATCGCTTAATTTTAAAGACGCCATAGATCACTAATAGCATCGCATCTCTCCGGCTGCTGCAGGACGGCCCACATCCTGCCCAACCGTATGGCATCGAATGCATGAAAGTGAACTGTACGCTCGACGATCTGTGGTTTGTGTTCCTTTGTCCCCATCGCATATTAGAGTGCAGTTGAAATGGGGCCATGAACATCGCAGCCGTGACACTAGAACAGTGGGTCCATGTTCTCTTTACGGGGGAGTCTATTTAGCATACATCCAGAACGATTTCTGAAGGGCAATGATAAGGCGAGAGCCAGAGATACGCTATCGGGCGCCAAACGCCGTAGAAAGAGACAGCTACAAAAGAAGAGGCTTACTTGTATACGCTGGAATAGTAACAAAGGCCTCCCGATTTCTGTGTGATTCCTGGTGGTTCCGGCACAGCCGTTTGATATCACGATGACATTCTACACCCTCTTATCCGTCCTTTTATCGCTACAGTTTGTACCCACGAGATATTTAAGGAGGATAACGCCCGCCCGCAGCATAGAGCTCGAGTGGTGTGGAGTTATCTGGAGAGTGAAAAAATTCTACATCTGCCATAGTCTGCTAGATTACTGGACCTGTATCCCAGAGATCATGTGTAGGACATGTTGGAACGATGGATAGCAGGTCGCAGTGTGCCGCCAGGCACCGTCCACGAGTTCCGACATGCATTACTATAGGAATGGGCGCTACTGCCACAACAAACGATCAACGACACTATTGCCAGCTTGCTTCGTCGTTGTCAAGCTGCATTTCAGCTAGAGGGTATCATTACTCTTATTAACGTGATGTTTCCATTGCACATTCTTCCGACCTATTTGGTCTTTCGCAATGTGATGGTCGTAATAGATGTGTTTTTGTACATCTCTACTGTATTGTTTACTCGTAATGACATACCAACCTCTTCGATCAATTTCACGCATATCCATTAAACAGTTTTTGTTTTATTCCGTGTTTTGTCTTTGTTGCTTATTTTTTTGCAGGAGTTTACTTAAGCTATTATTCTGAATACGGTGGTGATTGGCTGCATGGGTAGTTTCACTGTCTTCCTCCATGTGTAACATAAATATTAGTAGGTTTCCTTAGAACAGCGATCTCCAAACTGTGTTCTTCGGAGAACTGTGTTCCGCAAACAGTCATTAAGTGTTTCGTGGAAAATAATGTAACTGAGGCTAGAGAACAATAAAATATAGTCTGGTTTTATGTATATTTAACTCAATTTAAAACAAATCTTAAAAGAAATGTTAAGAGAAAACATAAAACAAAGAGGTTTAAAACACGAGCGTAGTAAATTAAGTAGTGTAGCATGAAACCAGATCACTTACGTTGCCAATGAAATACATGTAGAATGCGTTTGTGTTTTAGTGTTTCTGTTCTGTGTTCAAAAATAAAGAAGTGTTTCAGAGTCACTTTTGTGTTCTAAACATGTTAGTTTTCTTTGAACTGTTTCTTTTTTATTTCCTTTTTGAAATCCATAATTAAAAAACTCTTTATAAATACTAACTTGTGCAATTTTTTTGCGACAACGCATTTGCGCGAGGCAGGTTTTACACATTGCGCTACAGTAAAATCCTGATACGGAAACTAAATACTGCATTTGATATAAAAATTAAGGTTTCTGACATTGTGTCTGACAATAAAAGTATTTGTAATTCGAAGAATTAAACAAATTGAAATCATTAAAACTAAAAATGTTTAATTTTTTATATTGCTTTTTTCATTTAATTAACTTTGTGTGCTATTTTATATTTTATGTTTTTTGTAAAATTTAAAACCAAAAAAAGTTTCTTTTATAAGTATGGTGTAAAAAACTGGAATGAATGTTTGTTTTATTTATCACTCTCACCTTACTATAATTAACACCCAAACGTAACTTACTATTTGCGTTACCATTTAACTTATAGATATGTAAGTATAGTATAAGTACAAACCAAAGTTTACTCTAGTGTTCCTCAGAAGGCATAGAATTTAGAAAGTGTTCACGATGAGAAAAACTTAGGAAACAAAGTCTTGGAAAGTCTTTCATTAAAGCATCTCTTCTCTAAAGTAAGTCATATGCTTTGCGATATTTATTCAACATATAAATAAACATAGTGATGAAATAATTATATTTTATTCTACAGTACGGGCTATTTAAAATTACACATTTTTAGAAGTAAGACTTATCTTATTATTGAACTATTCTCAATAGCTGACGGTTAAAAAAAAGCAATTATGTGAGTTATTGGTAATTTGATATTAAGACGCCATGTTTGTTTCAAAGATTTCTTGCACTAAATTTCTTCATCGGCATTTTGGAAAATCTTGAATACTCCATCTTTTATTCCATATTTCGTTATTTTCTTAGTATTTGTTTTTTAATTATTTATTTAGTAGGTTAGATTAACTGAATGTGGTACTTTAAAGGGAAAGCTGGCTCGTGTTCACTTTACATACTCAGAAAACCACGTCAATAACATAGTGCCAGCCAGTTCCCTAGGATCGAACTCTCAGTGTTGAACGGCCCGTTCGCCTAGGATCGAACCCGACTCGAACTCTCACCGTCGTCTTAACCATTCGGCTGCTGATGAGGCTATTTATTTAGAATCTAAGGCAGAAAGATCGTTGATGAAATTTACGTTTGCATTTTCCCCTTATTTTTAACATGATTTATTAATATCATATAGTAATGCAATGATTTTGTTTTCCTGAATTTTCGATTCACTGAATTTGTTTTTTGAATTAGCAATTAATTAATTTTTTGAAAATTCGAGAGTTCCTTTAAAAAATTCTCAAGAATCGTCGAAACCATTAGAAAATATTTTTAATTAAAAGGAATGGTTTGAAATAAGGAAAAATGCTTGTTCTTTTATTTTATATTATATTAAAAATAATAATAAAGTTTGTTTTAAAATGATGGCAGTTTTTTCCAGCCATGTGTGTATTTTATTATCCCTTCTTCCAATGAATCGCTTACGCACAAGGCTCGCTAGGCACAAGGCATTTGAAGGGAGAATTTCTCTTTTACAAGAACATGCAATTATTGCAGTAGGAAAAATAGCATTTTTTTCAAGACATTAAAAAAATAGATAAAAAATTCGCATTGATAATTTTGCTCCCCCTCCCAAAAAGTTTCTATATAAAAAAACAATTCTTCCCCCCTTTTTTAAAGCTTATACGCTTCGATGAAAAAATGCAATAAAATAAATAAACTTTCTTCATGTGCTTTGCAATAAATACGTATTTGAATTACAGTAAAAAGGTACATCGATTATTAGAAGCTCTGGCTTTAAATTAACTCAGTCGTAATCCGGTATTCCTTCCTAAGTAAAAATGAAACTTAAAAGATCTGATTTTGAATAGCAAACCGATTGTGGCTGAAGTAACAGCTGAAATTTTCTCTTTTCAGTTTTTCAGTTGTCTCCGTTATTGTTTTTCTTGTTAAATTTCATCTGGGAAAATGTTTCTTGATATTCTTTCCGTATTCAATACATATATTCTTGCTTTCTCAATCGGTATAGAACTCAAATGAAATAAACAAATAAATTCCATCATAGTTATACAATAACTACAAACTACATCCGTTATATTATAACTACAAACAACAAAATTTTTACAGAAAATACTTAAGCAATTAAGATAGATCAAACGCAGCCGTTTTCCTTACTTCTCAGAATTAAAAATCAAACGATCCGGCTAGTTTAGCGATTTTATGGAGAAACTCTTGGGCAAACAATTGGCCAATATTAGGTCCCTAATATCCGATTTCTTCGAATATCCAAATGTTTTGAATTATATTTTACTTTTCACTAAGAAGCATGAAGACACTGGCAACATTTTTATACTGTATTTTTTCAACGATTAATAATATTTATTTAAAAATATTAAAAAGAATTCTTTCACAGTGATTCGAAACTATTTACAACTAGGTGGGCCAGAGTTAAAGTTACCATTTAAATAGCAAATAACGTTTTTCTTTTTAGGCCTGCTCAGCTCAACACTTGGAGATTTTATAATGAAAAGATACATAACCATGCAAAGGGAGAAAATTTTTTAGTCTTACTTTGAAAATCAACATTCTATCATTTGTAAAAACAATCATACTGCAATTTCTTTAAAGTTCGGAATGCGTCAGCAGTTTACCAATCGGCCCGACATTTTCAGCGACACACAATAAAAAGAAATTTCGAAACAAAAATCGAGAAACTATTATTGCCTTTTTTGTCAGTTTTTCGAATTTTAACACGCCATTCACAGATTGAAAGACCGCTGACTTTTATTCTCTGGGTCGACTTAAGGAATGTCGTATGCAAATAAGCCCTGAGCCCCACGTCTGCTGAAAAGCAATATTTGACGAGCCATTCAAAAGCTAGAACCCAAAACTCTAACAAGATTTATGGAGAATTCCCTGCATACGTCAAATTAAGAGAGGTAATAATCGTGATTTGTTATAATCCGTTACTTTAAAATAGGCACACCACGGTTATTTTCCCAATTGGCTTGTCTCGTAACTATGGCAACAACAACTACAGCAAATGGTCGAGTTCCCTTTTCCCCCAAATTTATTTCCGTTTAATGCACTTCCTTTCGTGGAAACCTCATGAATTAAGGCTGACTTGCATTAGTCTCATATGGGATGAAGGAAATAAATGATGTGCGATGATGACATGTCTTACGATTGCAAACACGAATTAGAAAGATTTTGATGTGCCTATTCCAAAGTTACAAACTATAGACATTATTTTTAAAATGCAATGCATAATTCAATAAACTGTATTTAATTTTATGAAGAGAGAAAATAAATAATATTGGAAAAAAATGTTGCAAATTATTTAAATCGTAAACATTAATTTTGCGCCTCATCGTACAAAAATAAATTCTGGTAAGGTTAAATTTATAGTTCATTGACCGGATGTTACGGAGAAGAAAGTTTTGTTAATTTTCACCTCTGCAAAAAAGTCAGTCTTCTTGGATAATCTCTCCTTCCTAATCGCGCCATTGACCTCAATACGTTCGCTACCTAAAAGTACCAAGCGGCCAAGGTTCGCATGCTGTGATTCATTCGAAAATCGCCAGCTGAATCATGTTTCGTATAAATGAAGGAAACACCTGCTATTCTATTTCCGATGGATTTCGCATTCAAATAAGAGAAGGTAGATTGATATCTAAATCAGTAAATAACAGCGCCCTCTTTACTAGTGCAAGAAATTTCAAAGTTGCTCTAGTCGAAATGATCAGATGAAGTCAGCAGCATACTGCGGCGGAAGTTTCTATGACTATTTCCACGAATTATAAAAGATTTTCTAGGATTTCGTGAATATCAAATTTTCCGCGAGTATCGAATAAATTCAAGAATTTCAGGTTGTTCACTATTTTTTAATTTATTTTATAAATATTACATAGTTTTTACATTTAAATAATTTTACGCTACTTTCTGCAAAAATTCTCAGAAATACACAGCACGTTAATCCTATTTCAAAACCTAAAGAGGACGACTGAAATTTGAATTCTTCTAAGTTTAGCCGCATTTCTATAATACCAGAAAAAATAAAAGAATAATAACCAGAAATAATAAAATGCTACATAAACTCAACTTTCGTTACCAGTTAATGTCCAGAAACAATTTTGCTGCCGGACTGTTCTTTTCAAAACTGTGCCACTCGATGAAGAAAATATGCATATATACTACGTGTAATATATGTTGTGTTGTGACTAATCTTAATTGTTTGACTATAGCATAAAAACAAGCCCACGGAATTCATTGTGGCAAGGTGAGCAAGATTGCCCCTGTCGTTGGCAACAACAGCCTAGAGGCACTATACAGGTGATAGTACGACTTTGCTCACTTCCACCCCCAATTTTGATGAGAGCACCCCGGGGGATGGGTCCGAGGGTCTACCAACACGGTGTGCGGGTCGCGGGTCTCCTACTCCTTTTACCTTATCACCAACCTCTGGAGAGGATTTTCGACTTGGCATATATTTAGAATGCCCCCATGCCGTAGAAATTATACATTTACAAACATTCACGCCTTCTCCGGGATTCGAACCCGGGCCCTTCTGTACCGCAGTAGGCTGCCTTAACCATTATACCGTCTGGGCAGCTGCGTATAATATATAAAAACATCAGCATTCGATTAAATAGTAATTTTGATTTAAAATAACGATGTTGTATATCTCTCTAAAATCTGATTGATTTATGAATGTAAATTTCAATTAAAAGCTGTATAATATATTTTTATTTGCATAATAGTTATTTGCGTTATTCCTTCGTTTATAGTTTGTATGCTTCCCCTTCTCCCAAAATGTTTATGAAAATCTCCGACCGCGTAAGTTTTCTAGAAGTTTTGCTATAGTAAACATTCGAAAAATTTCTTACATTGTGCACTATTTCTTACTCTGTCTCGCCCTAAAATGTACACACACAGGCCAATGAATTAGAAACCTTTGAGTTTTTCATTTGAATGCGTGCTAGGGATGAAGTATGCAAATTTTGTTTATGACTAAGTTACACGTGGTTAGAATACTAGGAAAATAAGGTGTAAGAGTGCTTTTCACGATGAATGAAGTAAACTGGCAGAAACGACAGACCTTTGACCATTTGAAAAAGGCTTATTGTTGGTGCCCGTTTAGCAGGGGCCTCGATTTCGAAGACGGCAAATCTCACTAGGTTCTCAAAAGCAGCCATATCGAAGGTTTTCAAAAGTTGAATATAGAACCCACACTCCTTCTCTAGAAGACGTAACTGCATAGTTTTCCAAGAGAGTGATCGGCGTCGCCTCCGACCAATTGTACGGCAGAACAAGGATTCTACTGTGCTTCAACTGACACAGATCGTCAACCAAAGCTCTTCCTAACAGATTGCAGCTCGAACGATGAGCAGAGAATTGCAGAGGACGGGAATGCATAGGCGGGTGCCTGTGAGAAAAACACTCATATCTGCCCGGCACGCAAGAGTTCGTTTGCAGTAGTGTCGAGAAAGAAGACACTGGACATCTGAGGATTGGAAACGGGTAATATGGTCGGATGAATCACACTACACCTTATTTTGCACTAATGGAAGACGTCGAATTTGGAGCCCAATGAAGCCATGAATCCATCTTGCCTTCGTACCGTGCAAGGGTCTGGTCGGAGTATCATGATATGAGGCATGTTCTGCTGGAATGGAAGTGGTGCCCTGGTGTTCTTCGAGGATAAAAAAACTGCCATGCGATACCTAGATATGCTGGCAGATCAAGTGCTCCCTGCAATGTTCCATTTCTACCCTAATGGCGGCGGATACTTCCTGGACAATAATGCAACTATGCATCGTGCCAGAAGTGTTCAAAATTGCTTCGCTGATACTTCCAACACCTTCCCTGGCCACTGTATAGCCCGGAATAAAACTCCATAGAAAATGTGTGGGATATGTTGGAAAGACGCATCCGACAGCACTCTCCTCTTCCACCTAATTTACAAGATCTAAAAAGCTGCATAGCTAATGCATGGTATTCTCTGGACGTAAATGCACTCCAGAAGTATGTAGACTCGATGCCCAAACGAATCAGAGCAGTTATCCGTAAAAAAGGTGTTCCAATAAAATATTGATCTTGGGTTTCTAATTCATTGGCTAGTGTGTACATATTTATAAGGTATTTCTCCCGCCTTCCTCGCATGCCTTCGTGGTGTAGTGGTAGCACGCTCGGCGCGTATTCGAGAGGTCCGTGGTTCGAGTCCCGGCGAGGGCATTGCTCATTTTTCATATCTCCTGCTTCTAAATAGCTTAACGTCTCTAGAAGTGGCGCCCGAACAAAAACAAAAGGTGGTGGTTGATGATTCTCCTCCACCGAGATTTGGCAATTGGGTCCCGTAATAACCAATCGCCCTTCAAAAGGGGAGTATATAAGATAGTTCTTTCGCTATCTTCCCATACCTTCGTGGTGTAGTGGTCAGCACGCTCGACGCGTATTCGAGAGGTCCGTGGATCGAGTCCCGGCGAGGGCATTGCTCATTTTTCACGTCTCCTGCCTCCAAAAAAATCCTAATGCCCCTACAAATTTCACTAAACAAAAAAAGGTGGTGGATGATGATTCTGCACCACCGAGATTTGGCGATTGAGTTCCCTAATCCCCAGTCGCCCTTTGAAAGGGGGTGTCTATAAGGTATTTCTCCCGCCTTCTTCGCGTGCCTCCGTGGTGTAGTGGTCAGCACGTTCGGCGCGTATTCTAGAGGTCCGTGGTTTGAGTAGCGGCGAGGACATTGCTCATTTTTTCACATCTCCTGATTCGAAATAATCTTATGTCTCTACATATTTACCCTCCAATTGCTCCGCGAATGTTGCCTGGTTGTACTCTGTAAACAGTAACTGAATAGATTAACAACAGTGCCCACATATAATAAATTGATCTCAAAAACTCAAATGTGGGCAAGAGGAAAGCATTATCTAAGTGCTGCTGACGGACATAATTTTTTTAACAAACTAAAGAAAAATTTTGTTTTTTTAAATTCCACTAAATAAATATTTATCACAACATACATAATTTTATGCTTCTGCTTAATTTCCTCATGGCGTTTCAAGAAGATCGGAATTTTGTGATCCAATTTTTCAGTAATAATAATAGCGAAAGAAAAAGTTCTAAACTATACTTTTAAAATCTGTGCGCGTCTGCTTGTTTGTGGTATAATCTTCTCCGGAACGGCTGGAAGTTGAGTTTCGAGAGAGGTATTCCCGGATTCCAAAAATTCGTGGGAAGCCATTTTCACCATTCTCATCTTCGTACGATTTTATTCAAGCGAGATAATAATTAAAAACTCTGAAAGCGCTAATTTTTGCCTTCACTTTCTTGATTGGCAACAGTCTCGGCACGGTGAAAAAATTTGCTTTATTTCTCTCTCCTCATATGTGAACGAGAGTTTCAGAAAGCATTGCTTTCTTATACTCTGCATCTGGTGAATTAGTATGGACAAAAAGACGTAAGTATAAATCAAGTGGCCGCCATCAGTCGACGAATAAGGTGAGTTGCTGGTAGAAGGTCCAAATCAGTGAACTGAAGAGTCAAGTATGGGTAACAGATGTTAAGAACGGAGAATGTCAGATGGATATTTGTATTTTTCTCTGGAAAATGGAGAGCATCTAAGATAGTTGATGCAGTTCTTAGGATAAGTGAAAACAGAATAGAAGAAATTTCTGGCACGTTTTTGAATATAATCTTGGATTGTGTCAACTTTGAGATCGCGGTGGATATACGAATTTCGAATGAACCATGGCGCGTTGATAATCTCTCTCAAGGCTTTGTGTCGAAGAACGTGGATGTGTAGAATATGATTTTTGACAGCGTGACCCCAGACAGGACTAGCATAGAGTAAGGTCGAAGTATAGATTTATATAAGATGAGTTTATTTGAAACGGGCATATGACTTCTTCTGCCAAGAAGTGGGCGCATAGTTGCAAGCGCGATATTAATTTTTCTCACAGTTTCCGTGAGATGTTTCTGAAAAGTCAATTTTTTATCTAGAATGACTCCTAGATATTTGACTTCGTCAACCCAGTCAATTTCTACATCAAATAGAAGAGGTCTTGGTGGAGTGAAATTTGTTTGTCCTTTACGAAAAGTAATTGCTTTTGATTATTCAGTATTAACTGCAATCCTCCAAGAAGTGAGCCATTTTTCTAGATGATTGAGGTAATGTTGAAGAAAGAGCTCGACAACAGTAACTGTAGAAGCTTGGGTCATAAGTGCAGTATCATCTCCGAAAAGAGTTATGGTAATTTGTGGGTCTGTAGGAATATCGTAAGTATAAATGTTATATAAATATGGTGAAAGCACTGACCCTTGAGGCACTCCAGCGAAAATGTTTCTCGTGGTAGAAACAGAATTGCCAATTTTCACTGCAAAACTTGGAGCATAGAGTTTCTTGGAAATAGGAAGCAATAAGTCTTATACAATGATCGGGAAGTTCAACTTGATAAGTTTGTAAATAAGTCCTCGGTGCCAGACCCTATCAAAAGCTTTTGCAATATCTAGAAAAATTGCTCCGGTTGAGAACTTCCAATTGAAACTATCAGTTGATGACACGAAGCAGCTGGTGATTAGTACTATGAAGATGACGGAAGCCAAACTGTTCTTCTGGAACGTAGGAGCTCTGTGGAATAACTTGATTAAGATGATATGGAATAACTTTTTCAGTTATTTTAGAAAGTTGGCTGAGGAGACTAATAGGGCGGTAGTTCTGCGGAAATGTTGAATTTTGATGCGGTTTGGGGAAGGCGACGATGATGACATGTTTCCATATATTGATGATAGAGTTGATAATCTTAGTAAAACAGGTGATAGCATTGATAGGAAGATGTTTCAGAGCCTTGGTAGAAATACCATCAACACCTGGAGCTTTTTTGGGTTTTAAAGAACTAATGTAATCGGCAACCAGCTTAGGTGTGGCGAAGAATGTAAAATTCAAAGGACCTGGGATTTTTAAGAAGGTACTAACAGTTTCATTAACTTTAGAGATATCATTGTTGTCGTAAGGGGTGGTATTGGGCGTAAACGTTTCTTCAAGTATATCTGCAAAGGTGCCAGCTTTCTCTTCGTCAGAATAAACCATTCCATTGGTACCATGAAGTGGTGGAATTTGCTTGAAGGGTTTCTTAAATTTCTTAGCAATGTCAAAAAGAGAATTATCTTCAGTTGCGAGAGAGTTCAGGAAGTTTCGCCAGCGTTGCGTCTTGAAGTTATTAATGTCCTTTTTGATGTCACGTTGAGGAACGTTCAGTTGCGTTTTGACCCTTGAATCTCGTGTATTTTGCCAGTTTTTCCTAATACGATTTTTGCATTTGATTTTTTGTCTTATGTTGGCTGGAAGAGGAAGAAAAGGAGGATGGGAACTGATGAATTTATTGGTAAAGAAATTGATAGGATGTTGAATATAGGTGGTAAACGTCTTGATTTCAGACTCAATATCGTCTTCATTGATGATTTTGGGATTTCCAGGAATGGTATCTGAAATGATTTTTGGAAATGTCTTACAGTCTTGTGACACCAATACTCCTGCCCAATAAAGGTAAGTAGCTATTAATGCTGATTTCAAGAAGGATGGGATTATGGTCAGATGAGAGAGCTGGTATAACAGAAATTTGGCAATTATAGTGGAGGTTGCTGGAGAGAAAAAAGTCAATAATAGAAGAGCTATTATAGCCGTAATGGGTAGGTTCATCAATAGCATGAACGGTATAATTTTTATTTTGAATCATGCTAAACATTTCTCGTCCTTTTCTATTGCTAGCTCCTTGACTCCAGCATTGATGTTTAGTGTTTAAATCTCCTCCAATTAAAGCAGGTGAGTTAAAATCCAGTAGATGTTCGATTTCAGAAAGGATGGGACTATTATTAGGAGGTATATAGATATTAGAGATAATGAATTTTTCTGTGCTCAATTTGAATTTCGATAGTATTACTTTCAAAAGAGGTAGAAAGTTTTTGTATTGAGTTGATGTTGGATGCTTCTTTTAACAAAAGTGATGATTCCACCTCCGCGTCTGTTTTCTCGGTCTGCACGGTAAGTCGAATAGTTTGCGTAAAGCACTTTTAGTGCAGGTTTCAAATGAGTTTCCTGAATAAGAATTACGTCAGGTTCTAGTTCCAGAAGAAAATCACCAAATTCGTCTTTTTTGTTAAATAGGCCGTTAGCATTCCATGAAAAATTTTGATGTTTCTCAGAGTAATACTGCGTGGCATGTTAAAGGCAAATTCTAATTTTGTCAAGAATGTTCACAATAGCACCTATTTTGTCTATAGATGAAGTTTATTTCTTCATAGTTTTGAGGCCTTCTATAATAACAGCCCATATTGATTTTAATGAACCCAAATTAAATAAGTGTGAAAACGTGGAGCTTGTGGTTGGAGTTTCAGATAAGTTGGAGTTCTTAGTATTTTCAGGCTCCGGAGAATCCATTTCTTTATTTAGAGGTGGAAAGCTGTTGTCTTGTATATTCCCAGGATTTTTGTTTGGTGGATTGCTGGGTGTGAATTTCTGCTTGGTTTGTTGTGGTCTAGCTGGACACTGGGAGAAGTTTGCTGGATGTGGACCAACACAATGGCAGCAAGTGGCCAGCTTATTTTTGTCAACTGGACAGATTTTAGGTTCATGTTTTCGACCGCAACGCATACAAACCCAATCACGGGTACATAAAAGTGAGCTGTGGAAGTATTGCTGGCAACGATAGCATTGTGGAGGGCCAGGCCTCCGTTTTAAAGTTTCAGCAGAGACATTCATATATCCGATGTGCTTGATATGATAAATTTTTTCTGATGCTTCAGTCTTAGGAAGATGAATTAAGAAAAGAGGCATTGGCTTATTTTCCTTCCTATTTCTCATGACTGTGATATGGTTAATGGTAAAGCCTTGGTTTGTTAGTTCTTGGACAATATAGTTGGGGTTCATAGTCACTGGCAGGCCTCTGATTACGACTTTAATCACTTTTTCTTCTGGCAGAAGAAATGTATGGGCTTTAAAATGTGTTTCTTCTATGACTTTACGAATAAAGCGGTGAGAGTCAGCATCAGGAGGTTCAATTTGTAGTCTGTCTCCTTTAAGAGTGCCCATTATCTTTCTTCCAGTTTGGTTACTTAAATTTGCAAGAAATTCATCGGCTTTGATAACATTATCCACTGTTATGGATGGAACTTCATTCTTTTGAGCTTTACTTGTAGGAAATTTCTTCTTGGTAGTTTTTGGAATCGCTGTAGTTTTTGGAATGGTAGCACGTATAGTTGGTTGGCTAGAAGTGGATGGATGGTTATCTTCAGTATCATCCAAGTTCACTGAGTCATTATCAGTTTGGAGAACTTGAAATTTGTTATTATTTTTAAGATTTGGTTCTTCATTGTCGCTCTCAGAATCTGAAGATTGTTTTGCTTTATTTCGAAAAGTGTTACCACTTCTCACTTTCAAATCATGGAGTTTGTTAATAAAAATTTTAAAGTTTCACAAAATATGAAATAAAAATAGCATTGCCAAATATATTATTATTAAATAAGGTCATATTCTGACATTGAAAAAAAAAAGCGCGATTGCATGTGACATCATTGTATGCCGAAAATGTTTCGTTAATTTTAAATAAATAGCTGCTGTTGGCAACTGTTTTGTTTCAGGTTGGGATAATTGACGCGGATGTTATTGCCATATTAATTCTTTTATTGGTATTGAGAAAAAGTTGTTATATTATATTAAATTTAAATCATAACGTCATACGTACACGCACTGACCTAAAGTTTCAAAAAATTTTGTTTCCTGGTTTGGCAACAGAAAATTATTTACGAATTGGTTGTTGCTTGGAAAGACTTAATTAAATTCATTCATACCGAAATGTTTTATACATTTACTTTTCAGACGTACATAAAACTTATAAATTTTTCTTTGGCCGCAGCCCACTCATCTGGCGGGTTTGCCCGCTGGTTTATATTTATTTTCTGTCTGATATCTAAAGACTGATATGTGCAAAAAATTTATGTTAGTTACACTTTGT
This sequence comes from Stegodyphus mimosarum, assembly GCA_000611955.2. Taxonomy (NCBI): domain Eukaryota; kingdom Metazoa; phylum Arthropoda; class Arachnida; order Araneae; family Eresidae; genus Stegodyphus; species Stegodyphus mimosarum. The sequence continues at coordinate 136,826 of KK118650.1, forward strand.
AATTCAAACGTACTGACAGATTAATACTAAATTTTTAGAACGACATTTGTTTGAAATAATATTAAGTTAACCGCTAAATAACTTACTCTGACCTTAAACTATAAATAAATAAAGTACGACATATTTCCAAGTGGGACAAAACCTAAGAATAAATAATGACAACCTATTCTCTTTCTTTTATTTATTAAATTTTTCTTCGACATATAAAGAAACATATTACTGTATATAAATAATTATTAACTTCTTTATTTCTTACTTCATGGCTTTTCCATTTAAATAGGCTCTGTAACCTTTGGAGAAAAATTACTAGAAACTATCTTCATTCACGAAATGTGGATGTTCATCGGTCAATGTGGTTCTCTTCTCAGACTTATTCATTTCCAACTGCGGGAAAACTGTTCACGTTTATAAGTGTACTAAAAAAAGCGATTATTCTTACTGAAAAAATTCAAAGAGATTATTCTTCTTTAAAAAATTTATAATTGATGGTATTTATCTTTTGATAAGCAAGAATAAAATTTAATCAAATCTGCATCTTCAAATGTTTGAATGAAATTTATATCTCGAAGTCAATTAATTTAGCTCTTTGTGGATTTTCTGGGGCGTTACTCAAGCTCCTTTTAATGATAATGAAAATAATGTAAATTTAGACTCCAAAATATTAAAATCTTAAAATGTTTCTTCAAATTCTTGTCCTAATAATGTTAATCAATTTACCGGAAATGATTCACGGACCATCCGCTTGAGACTACTAACAGATCTCAAAAGGTAATATAGTTCCAACAGGTTTAAGTAGCATCCCATTCTTCCAGAAAATTCATACTTAACATTTGCAAAATGTACTGGTGAAACGTAAGAGGCTTATCAGCAAATGTTTTGCAGTCACGTTACTTGTAAAGAAAGCCGTTCGTTTTCCAGACTTGTCTGTATACGACTGCTTTCTGTATTGCTGGATGCATTAATAAACCCACGAAAGTTGTCCATCACAGGATAACATGCACAATAACAACAGCCATATCAGAGAACATGGCCCGAAGAGCACTCCAAAAGGCAAAGAACATTTGCAAAAAATGTTTCTCAAAAACATAGGTATGGCTTTGGTGCAATAAATAGCATTGAAGCCAGTTATTGTAACTGGTATAACAATGCCACTGGCAATTAAATGTCAATAAATGGCTTTACAATATATATTATTATTTATGCCAATCATAATAATGTCATTGCTGATGACAATTATGATGCCATCACCAAATGTCACTGTATTATCCTCCAAAAAATACCCGAGTTACATTTTTCGCTGATGGTTTCACAAGCAAAATCGTTAGATTCCAGAGGCCTGCTCTTTCACTTGCAAATCAAAATAATAGCTGACGTTCGCCTCGATTCAACATAACATTATTCACCGCTCAAAAATGAAAGGCTTGTCAGCAACCACTTGGATAACTTATCTCCGAAGCAGTCAACATCGAATTCCTTAGACCGATTGTAGGAGGAAAGGCGAACCACAAAATTAGGTCACACCTTGAACGAAAGCAAACTTTTTATTGGCCTTCGAAAACCCTTCGTTATTGTTTGCGATCTTCTTGCTGACTTACACTCTCGTTCGATGACAGTGATAACCGACATTAATGGGGTCTAGGTTGTACGTTCACCCTTACCACCAGCATGTTTGTCGGACATTTCTTAAAATTTCCCAGAAGGCATCAGAATTTATTCTCAGTTGTACGTTTCATAAATAATCGTCTGTTTTAATTCTGTAAGAACATAAAATAAGATGGAGATGGAACTTTATCTCAGTAACAGATGGGAGGCAAAAGTGTTAAAACGTTAACGCGAATTTTAAACATCACCTCATTGTAAACAAACATAACGATATTCTTTTTTTTTTTTTGTTTTTTTTTTCAGTTGCGATTTGAAAATTCCAAGTTATAGTTTAACACATCCAAAAAGGTTTTAATGTTTAAAAGTTTAAAATTTTTAAAAATATGTAAAAAATATTAAATAAAATAGCTGTTTTTGAACTAACGAAGGTGCAAACTAAAGTTTAATACTTTAAAACAAAATCTGAAAGCTATCAGATTTCTATTACCCCCAAGCGTGCTTGGCCTTTTTTATTATTATTATTATCATTTTTAGTCACACACACGTTTCAAGAGCATTTAGGCTACCCCCACATTGGAATAAAAATATAAAAATATTTAAAACAGTATATCTTTAAAATTTCCGATAGACAGTCTTGCTCACTGGAGATAAAATTTTTTTATTCAGCACAGTATGTTGCCACTGCTCGCTTTAAAATCGTTGAGTTTCTTAATCAAAAATTTGTATAAGTTTAAAAGATATGAAATAGATAACAAAACAAATTCGAAATTCAAGATTCGAGCTTCCAGGTGCCCATGTTCGGGTAAAGCATTACGCTTTTCAAACCTGGATGGCTCTAGATATCGTTTTTTCACAATGACAGAAACATATTGTTGCGTTATACGGGTTCGTGGATTTGAGAGTATCCGATGAAAACACGATGCAGAACAATAAAAAGCACAATTTATTTACAGGAATCACTATTTACAGCACAGTTCCAAAATTACCTTTAAAAGCGCCGAAAATCTACAATAAATACGCTGAAACAATCAGCAACACAGCTTCAGGCTGTAACTGTAAAGGTAGCTTCACGGCAACACTAAACTTATAATAAACACCGTGGAACAATCACCAATACACTGTCAAGCTATACTGTAAAGATAGCTTCACGGCAAAGCACTATCTCGATTGCTTTCCGTTCACCAAAACTCTCGCGTAGCAGCTATTCTCACAACTAATCACACTGCTCGCAACACTTCACAATCTCGCAACTAACTGCCTGCTCTCAGAAACGCAAGGGTTTATATAGCTTTTCTTTAAGTTCCACACGTTTCGAGAAATATCTCGACAGGAAGTTATTCTAGAAGCTTCCCGATTGGACCATGGGATATCGCCAATTTGGTCGCCAAATGGGCGATAAAGTCGCCAATCTGGCAACCCTATCATACACTATTTTATGGCAACCCTAGTGCTATGCCGAAAAGCTTACATACAGGCGCAACCGCCGAATTTTTCGCAACAATATATACATTCATGCAGATTCTCCATTATATAATTTCCTTAAATATAATACAGGCGATAATATTTGATGGCAGCAATTTCAAAGTGATTCGAACATTTAAAATGATTCGACGCAAAATGCCGTTTCGAAACTAATAGCCCTTTTGGGCTAAAAATGAAAACGTCGTACGAATATTTTAAGTCTCTTTATAAGAATAACATCAAATATTGCCAATTCATGAAAGGAAATCTTTATTGCTGAATAAAATTAAAATCCAACTCTAGAAGAATTTAATTTATGTCTGCATTACTTTCATTTTTGACAGAGAATGGCATAAAAGAAAAAAAGTATTTAAAAAAATTCTGAAAGGGTATAGATTTTCACAATCTTTAAAGTCTAATAGGGTTTATCGGCAGAGATTATGAATAAAGATGGTCCTTGCGGAATAGCAAAATATTTTAGGGATTTTAGTTTTCTAGATTTCTAGATGAATATGCGTTTATAATCTCCACCACCATCAAGATAAAACAGTAATAAATGAATAAAATTATCCATTTTATCCTGAATCTGAAGTGAATATGACTTTATGTTGCAATATATTTTAAATTCTTGGTGATTAGTTCTTAAAGTAGTAGACTTATATCTTATCTTAAAACTAGAACCAAACTTTTTTTAGTATAGATTTCTAAAATTATTTAAAATTTGTATATGTAAACGTGTAAAAAACTATCGCATTCTGCAATCATGCATCCTGTCATGGTGTAAGTGGTCAATAAATCCAGCCAGCAATTGGATGATCCATAGTTTGAATCTCGGTGAGAGCTTATTTGATTTTGCGCTTCTCGTACTCAAAAAATTAATAGATTCTACAATGGTGCTCGACCTAAAATATGGGTGATAACCAGTCACCACTTGGATTTGGTAGAATGGATCTCGTGCCTCTCCCTACTCTCCTTTCTAATGAAGAAGAATGTAAAAATTATTACATTCGCCCACGTGCCTTTCGCGATGTAAATGGTTAGCTCATCCAGATGGCAAGTGGAAGATCCGCGGTTCAAATCTCGGCGAGGACACAGTTGATTCTTCCCATTTTCAGCTTGAAAACCTCTACAAACTTTAAGGCATTAGTCTATAATATGAAGTTTTCTAGACTGAGATTATTTTTAATTATCATTTTAGACATAAAACTGCATCGAAAATCCCACTCAAGAAACATTCTGGACAAGTTTAAATTACATTCTATTGCAACACAATATGTTTAATTATAAACTGGGATTTTACTAATTAAGGTCTTCTCTAAAATGTAATAAATTATTCTATTTTAATACAACATTGGGTTTCTCTGTTCTACAACGAAGAAAACTGTTTAGAATTCAGCAATTCATCACTTCCACTGCGAAACCGAAATTTTACGCAATCAGCGTTGCCTAATTTCACTTAAGGGGTTCCAGCATTTCTTTTCTACTTCTAATGCCACCCACGAAGATTTCTTCCGGTGAGAAAGCAATACCATAGAATTCCTATAACTGAGTATTATTTATATTTTCCCTGTTCTAATTTTTGCAGTAAATTTGAATCGTCTGCATAAAAATAATTATAGAGAACATTATTTAATCAAAATTTGATAAATGTGAAAATAAACTGAAAATAAGTTCATTTCCATTAAATAAATTAAGCCAATATTCAAAAGAAAAAGAATATCCTGTCAACAACTGAAGAATAAATATCGTTGAAAATGGAGAACCTAGACAATATATGACATTAAAAAGAACAACATTTACAAGAGAACTTGAACAATCCTTTAAGCACAAACTCGCGGAAAAACATCTGTTATAACTTTTATTGAATAATGTTTACATTCGATTTGAGCATAATTAAATTACATAGATTATTATTAATGAAAATAGCTCCCAAATATTATTACATTTGCAAGCACTTTTTGCTTTCTATAGACATTTTTCCTTTTCTTCTCATTTTTTTAACACTGATGGCTTATAATAAAAAAAAAACACTGGCCGAGTAGTTAAGACCACTAAATACTGTTAGTTCGACCTGGGCTCGAACCTGAATGATTTGGCTGTGAAAATGATTTGCATCAGGTAAATGATTTGGCTGTTTGGGTGTTTTTCCCATGTGCAAAGTGAATGCACGAGAATTTCTCTTAGAGAACGGGGCTATTAACTTCCTCTCTGTATGATGTGCATATGTGGTCCGAATAAGCAATTAAACACAACTTCCAATCTTTAGAACAGCCATTTTAATTTATTTTTAACAATAATAATGGTAAAGAAAAAAAACTGGTAGAGTAACGCTTTGCGACTGTGCAAATAATCTCGCAGACGAGTCTCACAGACGATGTGCTAGCGCATTGCAGCACAAATACAAAATTTTAAACAATTACAAGAAAGATGCAAACATTATAATTTTTTTAAATAAATTTTTGTTTTGAGGTGATAAACTGTAGACTGAAATTTTAAAATTTAGGATTGCAATTTTCTTTCACCCCTCTCCTTTCCCATTTTATATTTCTTTGTTTTATTTTTTCTACATATTTGCTTTATAATTAGATTTTGTCTGATGTGCGCTCAAAACCAAAAATAAAGAAAAGAGAATATTAATAAATGGAACAAGACTGGAAAAGAATATTTCATGTAATGTAAAAACTGTGCAAATTCGCCTCTAAATAATATCTTCGTAGGAATGCAAACATACAGTCATCATTTTTATTACAAATAAAACAAGAATTCGAAAAATGGAGAAAACAGATGGCAACATGCCAACTGCTGTGTTAAATGCATAACAAACGAGTAGTCGCTTTCGAAGAAGAGAGGCTACCTCATCGATATATTTTAGAATTCTTGTCCAAAAATAGCACTGGAATGCAAATTTTAATTATCTGATAAGTTAAAATACCTGCACCTACTTCAACTTATCGTAATATATAATTAATCCTTATCACTCAGATGTTCTTAGCATAATCTGTAGATAAATTTGCTCACAATAATCCATATAATTCCATTAAGATAATTTTCTATGAGAATTATTTTACTTCGCAAAACTCATGGCAGTATTAAAAAATGATATACCGAAATGTATCATTTATAACGTCACACGCACTTCTCATTAACAGCTCGTGTGTGCTCATAATTATTAACAGAATGATTCTAAATTAAATTATTTTAAATTACTATAAATAAATATTAAAGCGTAAAATAAAAGCTTAAATTATTAGGAAGTGCATTTTTAGCCCAAAGGAACAATTTGCCCATAAGGGCTATTAATTTCGTTTTGGCATTTTGCGTTGATTCACTATAAACGGCGAATCACTTTTTAAATTGCTGCCACCAAATATTAGAACCCTGTATTATATTTAAAAAAATTAAATAATGAAGAATTTGCATAAATATATGTATGTTTCTCGCATTGTGATAAAACAACAGTATTTAGAGCCATCACATTTTGACAAATTTGGAATTTGTTTTATTATCTGTTTCATATTTTTAAAGCATTTACGAGTTTTTGATTCAGAAATTCAATAATTTCAAAGCGAGCAATGGCAACGCAGAACATGATATTTAATAAATAAAGGTAACACAGCAAAACGTTAAAAAAAAAAGAAAAAAAGCGGACCTTTGGCTGTGGTATAAAATCTGAAAGCTTTCAGATTTTTTTTCTTTGCTTTCTTTCATTTTTTTTAATCGCACAGTTAAGTAATTAAGCAGAGTTTTTTAATACTTTTGCAATTTGCATTTTGATTACGGTTGCGCCGAACTGACTAAAGTGACGTTATGAACGACTATTTAAATCAGGCAACTCGTAGGTGCATCCTCATTAGGTGTAACAACGCATTTAATCTCAGATTTATGGATGGAGTCCCGATGTCTGCCTATGAAAATTGTTACTCGGTTCGTCTACGTGAGTTGCGTTCCCATAACGGAATAAGGTCGTAGTCAACATTATCAGAAGTACAAGAAAAAACGCACCTGAGCGTTTTCGTGTGATGTAACATCCAAGGAACTCATCTTCCATCTTCATGTGTAAAGAAATCTTTTCTGTTATATTATATTATCTAAAAGTTAAAAAACTTGTGCTTTCCCTTGTCGGGTGTACCTCATGACTGCAGCCTGCCACGAATACAATTCGAAAATAAATCAAGCATCTTAAGTCATATAAAATGGCAACATTCTGAGAATTGGCTATTTGTTAGACCACGTGTAGAAAATATATTAAAGATATTTTTCGCGCAATGACGACGCTGTTCTTCAAGTCGTATGGCAAAAAGACATAGTAGCATTTCAAAACGTAGCTTAAGGTTCTGAGCTTCTGGCTTTACGATGTTTCTAGCGTCAAATACGTAAAAAATTATTTTTAAACTCACACATTTCAAGGGCATTCATTTTGAATTTAATTCTGCAAATATTCTTCCAAAATAATTGCTTGTACATGTTATAAATCATTTAAATGTGTTAGTAATTAAATGAATCAAATATATTATTTAAAGAATAAAATGCACACACAAGTTACTAAGAAGAACATGTACTGATTTTATATCTACCAGTTTTTAAACTTGGATTAACTATAATTTAAAAAACAAATTAAAAATTTTGCATCACATCAGACTCCAACACTGTGAGAACTAGTATATCTAGCTCACTGGGTGTGTAGACGGTAAAAGCCTCAGCAGTGTAACCTAACACGATGTAAAATCATCGCGTACGAAAACATCGCGGAGAAAAAGCAAGGTGAAAACGTCGTCGTACAAACATGTTGAGAAAAACGAAAGTACGGAGAAAACATCGTCGTGGAAAATAAAGCGGTCCCAAAACATCGTCGTAAAAAATATTTCAATGGTAAAAATTTCGTGGTAAAAAAATAAAGCACCTACAAATTATTGCACGACGATAACATCGCAGACATACGTTTTTCAGGCTTTAAAAGTTGTAAGTATATATTTGCATAATGATTTGGGAGTTTGCGGGAGGAATGATGAATATTTTTAACTTCATATTCATATTTTTTATTAACTAATAAGTTTTTGAAAAAAACTAAGAAGGAAACTTAAGCATTCAAAAGCTGAAAATGAGTTGAAAGTTGACGCTGTCTACAGAATGTTGTTATAGCTGTTAATAGAATTATAAACTTATGTAGTTAACTATTAAAAGTCATTCTAATCTTCTAGACTATAATTTTCATGAAAACCTGCCAGTAAAATTTTATGAAAGAGATTAATTAAACAGCTACCTTTAATAGTTAACTACATAAGATTAAATTTTTATTACCCTCTATACATAGTACTAATTTTCGATTCAATTTTATGTTTCTGAATGCTTATGTTTCCTCCTTGATTTTTCTACGAAAATGTTTTAGTTAATTAAAAAGTTAATTAAAAAATATGAAATATAGAGGTAAAAATATTCCTCATTCCTTTCTGCGCTCACAAATCATTACGCAAATACACATTTACAACTTTTAAAGCCTCAAAAGCACATGTCTGGGTGTTATTGTCATGCGAGGATTTGTAGCAGCTTTATTTCTTAATATGATATTTTTATTACAATGAATTAAAATTGCGATGTTTTTCACCACTTTACTTTCGATGTTTTACACCACGTTGTTTTAGAACTGTAATGTTTTTCCTTCTTCCACCACGTTTCGTACCATGACGGTTTCACCTTGCGTTGTTTTCTCAGCGATGTTTTCTCCTGTAATCAGTAACTACGTTGCAGACGGATACAACATTAAAACGAAAACAAAAAAATACTTTGAACTATTCTGAATGTCGTATTACGACAAGAAATATAAGCAAAACGTAGAAAGACGTGCGGGAAAACGACAGTGACCGCACTGCAAATGAACGTTTCCCAACTCCTCTGATATTGCGGTGCCCTTGAACTAACCTGAACCTTTTGTGGAGGATCTCCGTAAATACGCGGCGAACAGGAACTCACGTGAGACGAACGGAACAGTACACGTTTAACGAATGCCAAAACTCAAAATATTTAACATTAATTTCAAATTGAAAACTAATGTTTATTGCATTTAGATTCAAAATTCTTTTAGGGCTACTGGGTATGTTATTGATATCTATAACGTAGAAATAAATTATAATGCTTTCAAAAACTATTTTTGTCAGGTCCTAATAATTCCCGTGTCGAATTATATTACCTTATTGCGCCCAAGATATCTTATACAAATTTAACATTATCTGTAGAACTTTAACGTCAAAGTGAACCCATTTATGCAGTTATTTATATAAACCATTATCTTTCAGTAAGTTCACTTTTAAAAAAATAACTAAGAATTAATTTAAAAAATCATTTAATGTTAATTTTGTTAAATACACTTATACTTAAAAAACACTTTTGATTTTACATATTTCCATAATTACATTTCATTTAAAAAACTGCCTTGATCTTATATATGCTATAAATTTTGAAGCTGCAACTTAAGCGGTTTTACAGATATCATTCGCGCAAATCTGAAACATTGTTTTGAGAATAAGCTATTAAAAATTTCACTTTAGAAATGTAAATTTCATGTCGATACGAAAAAAAAAAAAAAAAAAAAAAAACTTTAAGTTTCCGTATTTTAACGATAGCCCTAAAAAGCTGTTTGAAAGTTTAATATGGTTTATCAGTAAAGATTATCCATAAAGATGACTCGGGTGGAATAGAGAAACACTTTATCAGCCATTAGATGAATGTACACTGCGAGAAAAAAAAGGACAGTTCTATATCTCTCGTTTTACTGGGCCGATTGACGAAATTTAAATTGCGTTTTTCCTGCTTCGAAAGCGCGACTTAGGATATATATTATATTTATATATAGCATTATTCTAACACGAGTATTTTGACACAAAATGAGTCTTTTTCTGAAATAACATACCATATTTTTCCAGATTCGATTCTACTGAAATTATGCCTAAATATTCAATTTTGTAAAATTTGGTACGAAATTTACGGAGAAATTCAAAAATTTAATTTGGCGAATTTTTTTTCAGTTTGCGACAAGAATAATTCACTTGGCGAACTTCTTAATATGTGGCAACCTATTTTCCAACCAATTCCCATTAGATGTTAGTATCGCTTTCAACAAATATGCCAAATTTCAAAACGCGCCAATATATAAATTCACGTATATCTTCGAAAATTTTGACTAAAAAGCTCTAATTTTTTGTAGGTATGCTTAAAATTACATCTACTTCAAGTTGATTGTAAAAATTTTATAGGTTATAATTCACAATTTCTTTCAAAAAATTCATAAAAATTATTTAAAAATACAAATTTTAAAAATAAATCATAAAAAATGAGGAAATTTTGTTTGCAGTTAACCTAAATTTCGAACTGTGAAAGAACGCATCAGGTAAGTGTAATAAAAAAAGAAATATTAATAAATATATACCAAAATGAATTAACATTGAGGAGCTAAAAATTTGAGATCGAATTTTTTAAAAACTACTTGTGCGATTTTTACAAAACTTGGCAGTTCGGCATAGTTTGAGTCATAGAATCGAAATATAGAAAAACATTGGCATGTCATTTCAGAAAAAGTCCGATTTTGTGTCAAAATACCTATATTAGAACAATGCTATATATAAATCTAATACATATCTTAAGTCGCGCTTTCGAGACATGGAAAACTCAATTTGAATTTCGTCAATAGGACCAGTAAAAACGGGAGATATAGAACTGTCCTTTTTTTATTTTTGCGCAGTGTACATTTAGACTAACATGGGAACGTAATATATCTTCTATATATTTTAAAAAGGGGGGAAATATGTGACATAACTTGTAGAGACATTAGGTTAATTACAAGCAGGAGAGATGAAAAATATGCATTGCCTTCGCCGGGGATCGAACCACGGACCTCTGACATACCGGCTCAGTGTGCTAACCATTACACCACGAAGGCACGCTAAGAATGGGGGAGATATACCTTATAAACTTTGTAAATATATTTAATGTTTTTAATTAGATATATCATAATTAAATGCATTTTTATTTAAATTAATCGGATTAAAAAGGAAAACTAATAATACTGTTAAGAATTACATCCATTACTTTTAAGTAGTCTAGTTTGATAATTAATAACAGATAGATTAAATATGAAAGAACAATAACTTACATTCTACTGAATGGCAACAGACGTGAATAAAAAGTCAAACCACACATTAAAGTAAAACAGCGTGTTTCGAGTCTAATAGAACATTTGAGCTAATAAAATAAATTTCAGTGCGATAATTTAACACTTAAAAATACTGTTTAATGATATTTAAGGTGGTGGAAGTAAAATAATATATAAAGCAACATAACCACCAAATAACGAAAATCGTTAAATAACATAAGACATATAGCACTGATTAGTACAGCAATAACCAACGTGGTGAAAATCACGCATCAACTGCTCGTGACAAGATTCTCAAACAAATTGTTAAAATTTTTTATGATATTATAAAATTTACATAACTTTTTAGGAAAATATTTCATGGAAACAAATAATTTTCATAACACTAAAATTTTTCATTTTCGCATGCAATTGCTGCTGTTCTTTTAATTTTTCTAATTTTGAATATTATGATAATGTCTGCTTCGAATAGCCAAATCAAATTATGTAATATTTTTCAGCTTCAGTTTCTAGTTGTAAATTATTTGCTGCTTCAGACAAAAACTCAGATTTTCCATGATTTGCAGCCTCCTTCCTTTATTTATTAAATGCTACAATTGATTCATTTGCAGCAATGACTTTACCTAAGCTACTTATTTTGGGATAAAATTTTCCTTCATTAGAATTAAAAATCGGTTGGAATTCTCTGATCGGCTACCAAGACAACGTTTAGCAAGACTGGGCTCTAACAAGTCTCTAAATTTTTAAAAATTACATTATGATTAAAAAAATAAGGTTTTACACACAACATCAAAGTTATGATGAATACGACTTGATTTCAAAGTGTAAACAGACTGTCATGATTGCGGCATGGGACATTTTAACTCAGAAACTATGAAGTGAAGTTCATATTTTACACAGTCCAGTCACATTAATGTGACCACCACGTACTTTCCATGTCAGAGTTAAATAACCAATCACAGAAGGCAGGTGGCAGCACAGTGCAGTTGAGCGTATATAAAGGGTGTGTGAGGGCTTCGGAAAACATTTCAATCGTTGGCGTAATGCAGAAACGAAGCGATTTATCCGACTTCCAAAAGGGCATGATCATTGGCTTTCGGGCCAAGGGTGGAAGCATTTCCGAAACGGCTGAGTTTGTGAACTGTTCGCGTGCCACCGTGGTAAAAGTGTACCGTGCATGGCAAAATGGGACTGTCCAAAATCAGCGACGTGGCAAATGTGGTGCACCACGGGCCATAGATGACAGAGGCGAACGACGGTTGCGGAGATGCGTTCGGGCAGATAGACGGG